>JAJOZX010003108.1:142500-242500 GCA_023014485.1 Bathynomus jamesi | reverse complement strand
CGCGCAAGACGAGAAAGAGAAAACAACAAATGAAAAAATGAAGTACCACCTGGGTACCAGGTGGTACTTCATTTTTTCATTTGTTGTTTCTCTTTCTCGTCTTGCGCGGAATATCTCCTATACAAGCGTCGTTCTTTACGTTATTTATACTGCGTGTTCTTTGCAGTTGAATGTATATAATGTTACGGCATGCGGGAGGTGCCCCCTTGGGGCATTGGTTTCTGCGAGTATGTAGAGGAATTGCGGCATTTGGAAGAGTGAAGTCCATGGTGTAGTGGTTATCGCGTCTGACCGGCAATCGGAAGATCCCGGTTCGGTTCCCAGGTGGTACTTCATTTTTTTCATTTGTTGTTTTCTCTTTCTCGTCTTGCGCGGAATATCTCCTATACAAGCGTCGTTCTTTACGATATATATATATATATATACACAGTATATATATATATAATTTTACTTTTTGCTCGTGGGAAGTTTGTATAAGAAGAGATCGGAGAAAGAAAATTTAATGTATTATTTTCATCATTTAATTTATAGAGTTAGTGGTGAAAAAATTTGAAAGTATTCATTTTAGTTTCAAAACTTTTTCTGAACACTTTTGTGCTATATATTATTGTATGTAGCACAAAAGTGTTCAGAAAAGTTTTGAAACTAAAATGAATACTTTCAAATTTTTTCACCACTAACTCTATAAATTAAATGATAAAAATAATACATTAAATTTTCTTTCTCCGATCTCTTCTTATACAAACTTCCCACGAGCAAAAAGTAAAATTATATATATATATTATATATATATATATATATATATATATATTATATATTCAGACACTTCAAGACGTTTCGGAGTTTTTCAGAAGTTTTTCGTCTCTCGATTAATGTTTTCCGAAACGTACGATCGCTGACTCATCTGGAAACAAGTCAGAAATAATGCAATTTTGGAGGAAGGAGTCTTTAACTGCGTTTTATTTGCCAGGTTTCACAAGCAGACGGATGAAACCTAAATAATAATTGGCAAATCTAAGCTCCAGGAGCGAACCAAAATACAAAATATAAATTATGATGAAACATTTTTCCACATTTCATATATATCGAGAGAGAGAGAGAGAGACAGAGAGAGAGAGAGAGAGAGAGAGAGAGAGAGAGAGAGAGAGAGAGTACAGTATGTGCGTGTGTATGTGTAAGTGATGCCAAAGGTGATAAAATATCCCAGTTAAAGCTAATATTAACATCTCTTTCAGCCTTCTAATTCAGTAATTCCTTTCTGAGCATTAAGACAAAAACTCCAAAACTTAAACCAATCAAACATTTTTCTTTTTGTTTATAAGGGGAACGGGTTGTGGATGGGTTGTTTCATCAGATTCCAGCCCCATATTAGAAGTATATTAGGTTTCAACTTCTTCAATCTATCTGACACTGTAATAACATTATGAGGCGAAATGGGCTGAAATATTATTTCGGATAACAAATTTTCTCGTCCAAAAAGATTGATTGCTTTCTTCAAATTTATTACCCAATATTGTTATTTAGTTTGAAAGAAATTTCCTGTTTATTTTGAGAATTCTGTATTTTGCTTTGCAGTCATTATTATCGTCAATATATCTTTGTCATCAACTAAATATGAAAGAATCCAATACGGTATGATTTCTTTCGTATCATTTAAGTTTAAAATAATAATAAGGAAATAGCGTTTATCTTGAGAATTACGAAATTGCATTACAGACGAATTGTTTTATTTATATGTCCTTATTTTTCCAATAATTAATCTGAGCGTAATATATTTCTCATATACACACACACACACACACACACACATATATATATATATATATATATATATATATATATATATATATACACTTTCTAAAACATAAAACTTAAATTGCTGTAAGAATATTTCTCTTTCACTCCAAAGAAATTTACTATAAGTTACGCATTAGGCATTTTAACGTAACTTTTATGTAATACTGAATTATCGTAAATTTTTAAACCCTTTTCTGCTATTTCATTCCGTAACTTTTGTTGTTAAAAAGTAAGACCATTATCCACCATTTCGTTCCGTAACAAATCTGTAACTTTTTATTGTTTGTTTTTGTTCCTTTTAAATGCGTAACTTAGGCGTAATGTCTTTAACGTTAAAACTATACAGGGTGTCCCAGAATTAACTATCTATTTCAATGAAATCGGACAAATTTTTTAAAAACACTTTTATTTATGTTTATCATGTTTAATATGTGTTAAAAATGTATAAATTTCTAAATTTTTTTCATAATTTTATTTTCATAATTTTTTCATTATCTGGTCCAATGAAAGACCGTCTAAAGTCATAGAATGGCAAAGAGACTCTCCAAAAGTTAACGTGTGGCTTGGAATGACCAAATCCAAAATTTATGGCCCATTCTTTTTGCGGAAGCAACTGTAACAGGTACCGTCTACCTTGATATGCTTCAGCAGTTTCTCGAACCACAGCTTCTTGATGATGGCATTCTTGATAATGTTGTGTTTCAACAAGATGGAGCACCATAAATTTTGGATTTGGTCATTCCAAGCCACACGTTAACTTTTGGAGAGTCTCTTTGCCATTCTATGACTTCAGACGGTCTTTCATTGGACCAGATAATGAAAAATTATGAAAATAAATTATGAACAAAATTTAGAAATTTATACATTTTTAACACTATTAAACATGATAAACATAAATAAAAGTGTGTTTTTAAAAAATTTGTCCGATTTCATTGAAATAGATAGTTAATTCTGGGACACCCTGTATAGGTTACATTTATCTGAAAGAATCCATAACGTCCCATACCTTGCATAAATCATAATACAACATGTAATGAAACTAAGATTTCATTTAAAATAAAATAACTGCATTTAAACACAATGATGTTTATGTTTTGCAATTAAAGCTAATTATAAACATATGTTACTGTTCAGGTGTCTGGTGTTCTTTCAAAAATATTGAAAGAATTTGAAAGAATGTATGAAAAGGTTTTTTTCTTAAACTGTGTATAAAAATATCTTCGGACATATTTTTGAGGTTCGCTCCGTTTGCGCAAACGCGCTGGTCTTTTTATATCAGTTCACAGTTTACAATTTACGGATGATGGCCCTTCAAAAATTAATTTGTAGCATGGTTGATTATGGTCTACAGTATATTATACGAGTAAATAGTTATCTTATATTACAAACTCTTATCACTTTTATGATAGGGTGAGAGAGAGAATGAATATTAATTAATAAATACTCTACATACCGAAGTTTCTTTTCTTAGAAATTATAATTCTTACTGAATTATAATACTATGATAAAAACATTACCAAAGCAAGGATATTCAGAGTTCCCATGATTTAAGTTTGAAAAAATCTGATGTGCTATTGTTAAATTTTGTAATGTTAGTTTTTTTTTTTTTCTCTCGATAATTGTAAAGGTTTTCTTCGGAAAATATATTTTCTCTTTCATAAATAAAGTTCTGAATTAAAATTCTGTTTTTTCACTTACCTTCACTCATATATGGAGGTCACAATGCAACATTACAATTAACTTGTTAAGACTTTAAAACTGTTCAGAAGTAAATCACAGTCAGAAAATGTTTGTTTGGACGTGCTTTTTAATTTTCAATATGTACAGTGTTCTTTTTTCTGGAAAGAAAGGTTCCGGAACTCTGCTATAAATTTCCTGCAACCTTTGCCATTTGTTATCCCACTCCCACCCCACAAAAAATCCTCCCTATTTCTAAAATTTTGTCATGTAACCAAAAAATAAATAAATAAATAAATCGGAATGAAAATAAAAACATGAAATTTCTTCTGTATGTCGAAAACAAAACGTACTGGAACGCCGTTCCGGCGCGTTCCGCCGAAAAAAAACTGGTTATATATATATATATATATATATATATATATATATATATATATATACACGTCATAAAACCAATCGATTCTCTGCTTTTAACATGATCTCATAAACCAGCACTGTACAATCCAGATGTACAAAAGAGCTCTGTAAACATGCGGAGAACGTGAATCTAAGACATTATATTCTATTTATTGCTTTTTTATGAATCCTATTTATCACATTACTACCAGCCGTACTTTTACGAGAATATTATTCTTTATTAATTCTATTTTACGATCATCAAATTTTTTGGGGGTGACTTATTTTGTCTTTTTTTATTTATTTATTTTTGCAGTTCTTATTTACTTTTTTTCGATTCATGCTTTATGGTTCATCATATGGAAATTTTGTATCGTAGACGAAGTGAAGTAAAATTTTTTAATTTAGCTTCTTGGAGTTACTTTATATATGGATATGATGTGCATTATTATTATTTATAAAAATCTATCTATATTTGTCTATTTATGCGTGTATTTTTATGTACAGTTGCCCGCATATATAATGTTCCTCGCCTCACAGGCGACTCCGTACATGTGGAAACGCCACAGGGATAGGGAAGGTACCACAACTGGGGGAAGGTGGGTTGGAGGGGGGACAACCGAGACCAACAACATATAACATTGACATACAGGTAAGACGCCGTTCAAAAATTACGTAACGCTATTTTTGCTAAAACCTAACCCCCCCCCTTGTAACGTTCCGTAACGTGTGGAGTGGGGGAAGTGTTACATAACATCTTACGGGGTGCTGGTCTAGTGTTACAGAACGTTCCTGGGGGATCTGGGGTGTCAAGTTTTAGCAAAAACAGCGTTACGTAATTTTTGAACGACCCCTAATTATAATGTAATGTCGGAGTTCAACGCTGTTCACCATCATATTAATCGTTTATCCTTACGAACACAATGTTTACTAGTCTTATACAGTAATAAGGTTCATTATGATTACTGCAAGTCTATATGAACAGATACCACAATACAACTTTTTATATACTAGTGAATTTGAACCAAAAATAGACATTACACAACCATCCTCCACACTCCCTCATTCCCCTTCCCCACCCATCAGTCTCGCGTATCTTAAATCATTATGTAACAATACTAATAAAGCTGTTTGTAGAGTCCGTGTGCAGCCTCAAACCTTTACTAACTTACGAATCTACACGATTATATATATGTGTATTGACATTGAGCGAAAAAAGCTTGAGATAGTGTGAAAGAGAGCGAGGTAGAGGGGCAGAGAGAGTTAGTAGGAAATGGATATCGATTGTTACACAAAGAACTTATTAACAGTTTCGATCTGAATAACAGTAACTGATTATCAAAATCACATAAGAATAATCCACGGCTATACTAGCATAAACATATTATATATACTTATAAATTCATAAAATATTATACTAATGTTTGTGAAATGACGTTGCTGGGTCAAACCGTGGTGTTGACATGGTTACATGCTGTCGCCATCCAGGAGAGACTACATATGGTCGTGTCAGTGGAAACCGTAAGGTGACGGTTGCATGAAGCAGGCTATCACCACCGGTATGTGGCTTATGCCTATTATATTAATGGTGTTTTCCAGATTGTATTTGTGTTACTGTATCAATGTGGAGAGATAATGATTTAATCACGATGGACAGATAAACCCATTAATGTTTTCAAGATTTCCTGTGGCATTATCAATGTGGAGATATTATTAGATCTTAACAAGGAATATATATATATATATATATATATAATATATATATATATATATATATATATATATATATATATATGTGTGTGTGTGTGTGTGTCTTTGAAATTCATCCAATATATATATATATATATATATATATATATATATATATATATATATATATATATATATATATTGATGAATAAAACCACGAAGGGAAAAGAAACACAGAGTGGTGCTCACGCGCTTTCGTCTAATGACATCCTCAGGAACACTGGAGTGAAAAGAGAGTTCAGGACTATATATAGGTTACAAAAAAAAAAATATATATATATAGTAAGTATAGAAATAAAAATTGTGGGAGGAGCAAAAACATTTGTACGGAAAACTAACAATTTTAGCACTTTGCCCGAAATTCAACATAAGCTCAAATTGCGTGTTTACAACAAATTTTTTATAGTTATTGTCTGAATGATACAAAGGTCATAAAAGAATAAAGAAATGAAAATAAATCTAAATTGGAAACAAAAATAGGTAAAAAAAAAATAACAAAATGATGCCTAAATGATATATAGGTCACAAACGAAATAAACATAAAGAAATAAACAACACAGATAAAAACATAAAAATTGTAAGCGGAGCATACACATTCAAGCTCAATTGGAAAGTTTACAATCAATTTAATAGATGATGCCAAAATGAAATATATGTCACAAAGAAATAAAATAAAGAAATAAACCTAAAAAAATTTTTTTTTTAAATAAATTGTAAGAGAAGCATACAAATTTATAAGGGAAAATTACCAAAGGTTTTTATAGTTATTGTCTGAATCATACATAGGTCACAAAAGAATAAAAAATACAAATAAATATAAATTGGAAAACAAAATGATGCCTAAATGATATATAAAGAAATATAAGAAATATATAAGCAATATAAGCAATATATAAGAAATATATATATACATAATGGAAAAATTACCAAAGATTTTTATAGTTATTGTCTGAATGATACATACAGTAGGTCACAAAAGAATAAAGAAACAAAAATAAATATAAATTCGAAAAAAATTACAACATGATGCCTAAATGATATATATAAAGAAATATGAGCATATATATACACATATAATATATATGAAAATTATTTCACGAAAGTAACACGTGAAAAATATTTATGATGAATAAAACCATCCTGAGGATGTCATTAGACGAAAGCGCTTGAGCACCATTCTGTTTCCTTTCCTTCGTGGTTTTATTCATCATATATATACATACATATACATATATATATAAGAAATACACATACAACAATAAATTGCAAAATGAAATTGTAAGAGAAGAATACAAATTTATAAGGAAAATTTTTTTTTTTTTACCAAAGGTTTAGCAACCTGCCCTTCTTGTTTAAATCCATTCTGAAGGAATTCAGAGCAACGGGATCGAGTTGAAACAGACCTTTACTCATGTTAAAGTTATTTGTAAGTTGGATAATGGCAGACTCAAGAATATTTCTATTAACAATGTTGCTTGAGTGAAACAAAACTGAAGCATTATTCCAATCAATACAATGGGATAACTCTGATAAATGGACAAAAAGGGCACTGGACAACTGTCCCGTTCTAACGGAATATTGATGCTGTTTTACACGCGTTTGCAAATCCTTTCCCATCTGACCTATGTAAAAGGAATCACATTGTTTACACCCAATTTTATAGATAATGCCTAAATTATTGGTAGGGCTATTTTTTACTATGATATTTTTCACAATATTGTTATATGAAAAAAACTACACTGATATCCAAAAGTTTAAGTACATTAGCAATGCCTAAGAAGCCCGGGAAAAGTGGAAGTACTAAAATATTCTTTGATAAGGTGCGAGTGTTATTATTCACACGATAGAAGGTTCGTTTAGCCTTATTAAGACAAGATTCCATGAATGCAGATGGGTAGGAGAGCTCACTTCCAATACCGTTGATATTTTCCAATTCGGCATCGATGTATTCTGGACTGGCGATCCTAAGAGCGCGGAGAATCAGTGAGGAAAATATGGCCTTCTTAACAGGGGTGTCATGTCCAGAGTAGAAATGTACGTAGAACAAATTTTTTTTTTTTTCCGATAGATACTAAACTTAAAACCTGGGCTATCCCTATGTACACGCACATCCAAAAACGGGATTGAGTTGTCTTGTTCCACTTCTAAAGTAAACTTAATGGAGGGGACTTGATCATTTAACTGAAGGAGGAAGTCATCCAGGTCACGATTCATGGGCCAGATACACAAAATATCGTCGACGTACCGCAACCATGGGATGCCAACCCCCAGGATTCTCGGAATGTAAGTAATTTAAAAAAACTCCATATAAATATTGGAGAGGAGGAGCGAAAAAGGGTTGCCCATGGCCATCTGGAAAGGAGAGGCGACAAAGGGTTGCCCATGGTCATCCCAAAAACTTGTTGATAATACTCGCTATTGAAAGTGAATTTACAATCCTTGATACAAAGCTTAATAAGTTCCAAAACAATGTGTGCAGGTAGTGGCAGATCATACTTATGTAATTCTCCGGCGAGAAAGTCAAGCATATCGTCAATCGGCACTTTTGGGAACAATGAACAAACGTCAAAACTGATCAATCTATCGTTGGTATCAGTGCGAACATTATTCGATTTTTCAGTAAGATCCATGGAATTTTTTACATGTGAATCAGAGATAGTTCCAAGAATGGGGGACAAGACATTGACAAGCCATTTGGAGAGTTTATAGGTAATAGAGCCTACCGAGCTAATAATAGGGCGCATAGGGTTGCCAGGTTTGTGGGTTTTAATAAGACCATAAAGGTAAGGTAGAGAAGGTGAAGTGGACAAGAAAAGGGGAATTAAGTCCTTATAATCTTTGAGAATCCGTTTCAAGCCACTATTGAATGATTTGATGATATTTAGGCATTATCTATAAAATTGGGTGTAAACATTGTGATTCCTTTTACATAGGTCATAGGGAAAGGATTTGCAAACGCGTGTAAAACAGCATCAATATTCCGTTAGAACGGGATAGTTGTCCAATGCCCTTTTTGTCCATTTGTCAGTTATCCCATTGTATTGATTGGAATAATGCTTCAGTTTTGTTTCACTCTAGCAACATTGTTAATAGAAATATTCTTGAGTCTGCTATAATTCAACTTACAAATAACTTTAACATGAGTAAAGGTCTGTTTCAACTCGACCCCGTTGCTCCGAATTCCTTCAGAATGGATTTAAACAGGAAGAGCAGGTTGCTAAACCTTTGGTAAAAAAAAATGATTTTTTCCTTATAAATTTGTATTCTTCTCTTACAATTTTATTTTGCAATTTATTGTTGTATGTGTATTATATATATATATATATATATATATATATATATATATATATATATATATATATATATATATATATATATATATATATGCTTATATTTCTTTATATATCATTTAGGCATCATGGTGTAATTTTTTTCCAATTTATATTTATTTTTATTTCTTTATTCTTTTGTGACTTATGAATCATTCAGACAATAACTATAAAAACCTTTGGTAATTTTTCCCTTATATATATATATTATATATATATATATATATATATATATATATATATATATATATATATATATATATATATATATATATATATATATTTCTTATATATTGCTTATATTGCTTATATATCATATTTCTTATATTTATTTGTATTTTTTATTCTTTTGTGACCTATGTATGATTCAGACAATAACTATAAAAACCTTTGGTAATTTTTCCCTTATAAATTTGTATGCTTCTCTTACAATTTATTTTTCAATTTATTTTTTTATGTTTATTTCTTTATTTTGTTTCTTTGTGACATTTTGGCATCATCTATTAAATTGATTGTAAACTTTCCAATTGAGCTTGAATTTGTATGCTCCGCTTACAATTTTTGTTTTTATCTGTGTTGTTTATTTCTTTATGTTTATTTCGTTTGTGCGCCTCGGTGGTGTATAATGCGCCTCGGTGGTGTAGTGGTTAGTGTCGCTGACTACGAATCCATCGGCCCCGGGTTCGAGACCCGACGGCAGCCGGCGCGCAGCAAAACCCAGCTGTTCATCTTTCCACACAATAAAGAAAGTGGTTGGTAGATAAATGGGTACCCTAGGTGGCCTAGTGGTTAAGACACTGGGCTGCTAATGGGGTGTGGTTCGGATTCCACGTTAAACTGTAGGTCTAAGGTGGAGTGAAAAGCTTGACCTTCGTCAGAATGAGCAATTCGGCGGAAGCTTACCAAAGGTACCAAAGGTATATATCATTTAGGCATCATTTTGTAATTTTTTTTTTTTATCTATTTTTGTTTCCAATTTAAGATTTATTTTCATTTCTTTATTCTTTTGTGACCTATGTATCATTCAGACAATAACTATAAAAAAAATGGTTATAAACAAGCAATTTGAGCTTATGTTGAATTTCGGGCAAAGTGCTAAAATTGTTAGTTTTCCGTACAAATGTGTTTGATCCTCCCACAATTTTTATTTCTATACTTACTATATATATATATATATATATATATATATATATATATATATATATATGTATTTTTGTAACGTATATATAGTCCTGAACTCTTTTCACTCCAGTTTTCCTGAGGATGTCATTAGACGAAAGCGCTTGAGCACCACTCTATGTTTCTTTTCCCTTCATGGTTTTATTTATCATAAATATTTTTCACGTGTTACTTTCGTGAAATAATTTTCATATATATATATGCAATGGTTGAGAATGTTTTACTAAATAGTTTATCATAAAAAATGATGAAGTCATACAAAATGCTGACAATTTGACATAGATTAACATAAATGGCACAGCTATACCCTGTTCATAGTTAGTATTTGGTCCATCCTTTATTATTGTCTATTACATCTTGTAATCTGTGTGGCATAGATGGAACATCGTTATGCATGATGTGTGGATTCCTTCGCAACATCTCCCACTCAGCCATAGTGTGATCTAGCAGTTGGCGGTTGGTCCACTCCTGCCCAGGCTCCCACGAGTTCACCACATTCCCCCACACGCTCTCCATGGGGTTGAGGTCACACTCCTTACTATGCCAATCCAGTAGTTCTAGATTTCGCTGCTCCTCAAACCACCTTCTAACAATCCTGGCGGTGTGGATGGGAGAGTTGTCCTGCAAAGGTATTTTAAATACTAAAAATAAAATTATATCTCATCCATACGCTTCATCAGTAACTCACTATTCGAAATAGGTTTTAACCCCTATGTATTAGGGGTTTCTCTCAGCTAAATGTAATTGTGCGCCATTATACAAATAATGCGGTCTGCAGTTATCCAGAATAAAATCCTAAAGTGTTGTCGTAGTACTGAATGAGTTAAAGAACAATTTTATGACCATTATTCGTCCCATGTAAATGTGGAAACCGGACATACAAATGCGTGTAATACATAAATCTTACTCTAGTAATACTGTAGTATAATAGTCTACAACACACAAATACAACATACCTGCATAAAGATAATCTGCTCAGGATAGGGCAAGGCTTACGCGCGTACAGAAGGCAGCATCACCTCCTCCATGATCTTTATATATTGATCTACCGTAAACTTCCCGTGGATCTCAGTCAGCTCTCTTAGTCCTTGCAGGTGCATCCATCCCCTCACATTTGCCGTTCGTCAAGTGCCCACTCCGTGCCACTTCGGAAATATTTTGGCGTATATCTCGTGTTGTCCTGTCGCCAACATCGAAGACGGCCATGAGTTGTAGACGCAAACGTCTTCTCGTCAGAGAAAATAACTCTGCTCCAATATGCGAGATCATCATTTATATGCTGGCGAGCAAACGAGAGCCTGGCCTGACGATGTCGTTCCTCGATCCTCTCTCTTTTGGCAGAAGTACGGTGGTGATATCCTGCTTCATGCAACCGTCTCCTTACGGTGTCCACTAACACGCCCATATGTAGTGTCTCCCGAATGGCAACTGCGTTGTTGATAGGATCGTTCTGCACTTCGTTGATTATTCTCTGGTCTTCTTCTAGGGTGGTCTTTCTTGGTGCCCCACACTTAGGACGATCTAGCAGATTCCCAGTCTCCTGCCACCTCTGCACCCAGCGTCGAACAGTAGGCTTCGAAATTCCCAGTTCCATGGCTATGTCAGTTACAGAGATCCTGCTTCCTGCATACCAATTATCCGGCCTCGCTGTGCAATTTTATCCTCAGCTGGATTCATTTTCAGAGTCGGTGTTCGTCATACGGTGTAGATATATGGTATGAGCATTGAGCATAGATCATGCCAGTAACCATGTCAACACCTCGGTTTGGCCCATCAACGTCATTTCACAAACATTAGTATAATATTGTATGAGTTTATAAGTATATATACTATAAACCAGGTTAATTTCGAGGCAGCAAATTTTCGCACTTTCATATCCTTGGACGAGTTCGCGGCATCATAATTTCGCGGTCAACAGTTGCTAGTTATAATCATACAGATTAAAATGACGTCATGAATGACGACATTTATTCTGGACTGTGATTGGTTGAGGTTGAGGTCGTATATCAAGGCAAGTTTTACCTCTTGGTATGCGGATAAAGTTTCAGCAGCACTGAACGTAAATGAATCTCTCGCTAAGATAGATTTGAAGCTCTCCACACTGAAACCACTGAAACCTATTCATGCTAAATGGATTGTCTCTGCATGGGATAACCTACACAAAATGAGGGAGACCATTCGGAAGGGTTGGGAAATTAGCGGCATTCATGACATTTATATATATATATATAGTAGGGTGTGTCAGTTTTGGACTTTCTTTGAAAAGTTATGGTCCTTACCTCTTATACTGTGACAAATTGACCAAACACCATGAATAAACCAAACAAAAGGCAATCGGGTAATATTTAGGGTCCCCGCCCCCCATTTGAAAACTAAGCCCCTTATTCACACAAAAAATTGTGATTTTTGGAGATATTTTTGGTCATAGTTTCCATACTAATCATCGTATTTCAAAAATTTTGCTACCAAAATGTAGAGAATAATGATATCCTCTTATTGAGAACGTTTTAAAACTATTTTACTGCAGTTGTATACGGTGCTGATATTTGAGTGGACCTTATGAAATTTTTCCCTTTGTTTTCATTTCTATAACATTTTTTACAGTATTTCCAGGTTTTATCTACAAAAATTATGCAAATATAACCAAATGTATGATAAATTTGCTTTTCTTTCAGAATTCTATTATAGATTTGTTTAATTTCATAGTTTATTAAAATTAGTCAATAGTCATAGCTAACAGTAAGCCAATATTAAGAACAGTCCTAAGAAAATATGATTCTTTATTGGGAAAGTTAGTGGAAGACATGCGCAAGAGAAGGAAGCATGCTTCCAACGAATAGTGAAGTTCTTAGTCACTTTTTCTTCTTGAGAAGGGATCAAATGAAAAGCGACAATGTGTCAAAGGAAGAAAATATTTTGAGAGTATTAGATAAGGTAAAAAAGGTGTGAATTATGGCTGGCATACCATCAAAATCCGTTAGAAAGCAGAAAGGACCCAAAAAATGTTGTGGGATTGGGTGAAAGATCATGAGAAGTTGGGTAAAAATATAAAGAAGAAATGTTATGAAACCCCCAAAACATCTTTTCTGTCTCGTTTAGATAACTTATTTGATATTTCAACTGAAAATGTATGTAATGAGATCCAAAATGATACATTGAGAACTATACAACAGAAGAATGAGGATCTTCGCTTTTTGGAAGATCAGCGAAGTGCTAGAATATATTCTCTGGGTCCGATCGATAAAGCTAATGTAGCCAAACTGATCAAAAAGATTGCTAGAATAGAGGGTGAAGAACGAAGAAAATTGAAAGAAAAAGAGCAAAAGGCATTAGAAGAAGAGACACACAAACATGAATCATCTGAAGGCGAGTTAGTGGACTCAAGTAATGGTGAAAATGATTTTACTCCGAGCCCAGGCCCATCAAAACGTCCAAAGTTACTACAGTCACCATTAATATCTAATACAGCTGATCGTTTAGGATTATCATTCGGACAACGCTCAATATTTGCATCTGTGGTAGCAGCTGAATGTGGGCTAGATTTAAAAGGGATGTCATTATTGAAAAGTACTTCTGCGCGAGCTGCGAAGAAGTCAAGGAAAGCTACTGCTGATACTATTAAAGAGTCGTTCAACCTACCTCAATATTGTGTAGTCCACTGGGACAGCAAAATGATACTGAATGTTTCAGGAGGAAAGCAGGATCGATTGGCAATACTTATATCGGGAGAGAATGTTGAGAAACTTCTCTCAATACCCAATATTGGTGTCTCAACTGGATCGACACAAGCTTGTACTGTTTTTAGCACAATCCAAGAATGACATTACAGGATAAGGTTTACGGAATGGTATTCGATACTACTTCATAGAATACTGGCTGGATAAAAGGGGCTTGTAAAGTACTGGAAGACCTCTTTGGAAAAAAATTATTATGGCTCGCTTGTCGCCACCATATGGCAGAACGAGTTTTGTCAGCAGTGTATCTAAAGGTATTTGGAAAATCTACTTCACCCGAAAACGAATCTTTCAAGACCTTCAGAAATGTTATATGGGAGAAGCTAGATACTGAGCAGCCCTTCAAACAGCTATCTATCAATGACACATCTCAAGGACCTGAAAAAATGCGTCATAGATTTTATGACAGATTTGCTCAAAGATAACCAGAGCCTTCCCAGGGATGATTACAAAGAGGTAGCTGAAACAACTATGCTCGTTTTAGGAGAAATTCCTGCCAGAGGAATACAATGGATCAAGCCAGGAGCTCTCCATCACGCCAGATGGATGGCTGTCATATTGTATACGAATAAGATGTTAGCATTTTCAGACCAAGCCGGATATGATAATGTTACAATAAAAAAGCTGGAAAGAGTATGCTTGTTTACATCGCTGATCTACTCCAAGTACTGGCTATCAGTCACCAACCCACTTGAGGCTCCTGAAAATGACATTCTCCTATACAACGAATTAGTTCAGTACAAAAAGATTGACATGGAAGTGGCGGAAGTTGTCCTCAACACTCTGAAAGGTCATTACTGGTACCTATCTGAAGAACTTGTAACCCTTTCCCTCTTTGGAGATTTACTCCATAGTGAAAAGGACAATCAACCACCAGAATTCAAACAGGGTAAGCCGATATTTCTCATCCCAAAAGAATGAATTAAAATTCAGCAATTAATTGGTCAAAACTCATGGTTTGTATTCAAAGTCCTTGGTTCAACGGGAGATTGGATAAGGACTCCAGCTGTAACGTGGGACAGCAACAATACTCTCTTCAACTAAGGTTGTTAATGACACTGCAGAAAGGGGGTATCAAACTTTTGCAGGATTTTCATGGCTCACGTAGGGATGAAGGTGAATTTCAAACATTGCTTCAAGTTGTAGAGGAAAACAGGCGTGTTTTCCCAAAGTTTTCCAAACAATGTCTCTTGAATTTGTAATTTCTTTCCATTTATAATTTAATTTCATTTACAATTTTTCATTATAATTTATAGTAATGTCTAATTAAGAATTTTAATAATGTTTGTTTAATAAAGAAGATAATATAATGTTTGATTAATAAAGAAAATGATAATATAATGTTTGTTTAATAAAGAAGATAATAATATTTAATGAAAATGTAATTACGTTAAAATAATTGTTTGGCTATACTAGTTGGCAACACACTCTCGGCCCAAGACGAGAGAGAAAAATACCCAAATGGGCAGTCATGGGACAGCAGTGAGTTTAGTAGGGCTCGTTTTTGTGTGTGACGATGGAGTTGTAAATTTAGAATATTCGTTTGTCTTAAAATGTTAAAGTTAAATCCTCCCTTGCATTACCCTGTTTAAGTACTTGTTTTTCGGCATAATAAAGTTAGTAAAATGTTAATTAGAGTATAATTAAACCTCCCCCCTTCTCCCATGCCGGTTCAATTCGTAACGGTTTTTCCGTTCACTCGGCCTGCTATCACGCATTTTATAAAGTTCACACCGAAAGCGAGTAAAGAGAGTGTAAAGATAATGATTAATGGTAGAAGAGAAATGGAATAAAGAGTAGAAAGTAAAGTAAATGGGGAATTATAATGAGTAAAAGCGCATTCACGACAAATTTCAAGAAAAGCACTTTGTTTCTATTTGATTAAAATTGTTTTGTGTTTGTGTTTCATAATAAAAAATTTAAAAAAACGATGGGGCTTTGCATATTTTTTTAGATTAATAAAATTTTAAGTCTACAGTTGTCATTTTCTTTTTTGCCAAATTTACTAATTTTAATCTACTAAACGTGCAAAATTGTTCCCACTTTGAATCTCTAAAGCAAAAAAGTGTTGCTCATTTAAGCCCATCTGTTGTTTTTATGTATATTTTCGAAGCCCATCGCCGCAGAGCTGCATTGGGATGATGCTCGATGGATGACGGTGACATCAAAAGTATATAAGATAATATTTTATTGCAGTTCAGATCTTACAAAGATATAAAACAGCAGCATTTTCCTCTTAGAAAATGCATCAAAATGACCAGAGATATAAAAAATTTAATAAATTTAACTCAAAGGTTAATAAAAACTATTGAGATTGAAGCGCATTATTATTCTCTACATTTTGGTAGTAAAATGTTTGAAATACGATGATTAGTAAGGAAACTATGACCAAAAATATCTCCAAAAATCACCATTTTTTGTGCGAATAAGGGGCTTATTTTTCAAATGGGGGCGGGGACCCTAAATATTACCCGATTGTCTTTCTTTTAGTTTACTCATGGTTTTTGGTCAATTTGTCACAATATAAGAGGTAAGCACCATAACTTTTCAAAAAAAGTCCAAAAGTGACACACCCTAATATAACCTTTGGTTAGCTTCTGCCCGAATTGTTCATTCTGACGAAGATCAAGCTTTTCACTCCACCTTAGACCTACAGTTTAACGTGGAATCCGAACCACGCCCCATCAGCAGCCCAGCGTCTTAATCACTAGGCCACCTAGGGTACCCATTTATCTACCAACCACTTTCTTTATTGCGTGGAAGGATGAACAGCTGGGTTTAGCTGCGCGCCGGCTGCCGTCGGGTCTCGATCCCGGGGCCGATGGATTCGTAGTCAGCGACGCTAACCACTACACCACCGAGGCGCCTATATATACACACACACACACATATATATACACACACACACTCTATATATATATAAAAAAATATATATATATAAAGGAAGACGTTAGTCAACTAAGGGGTTCCAAAAAACCTTAGCCCCCCCCATTTGCAATATCGAAATAGTTTTTAGTGATTATAAAAATATATAAAATTCTTTATTTATTGCAGGTATTTAAATTACTCTAGCTGATAAAGTGATAATATAATGGCTTCTCAATTAATTGGTGATTCGGAGAGGCAACGTGTGATAGATCGCATACGAGCAATAACATTTCGGGAAGCTCGTGATGCTGGAGCCACCTTTATAACACGTTCATGGGTTGCCAAAAAGTTGCGAAGAAGTGAGGACTTCGTCAAAAGAAATTGGAATAAAACTTTGGATGAATGTGAAATGGATACAACCAAATCTGGGCGCCCAAATTTGCCACTCTCTCAGGAAACAAAGGACATCATTGAAAGCGGTGCGCGTAAGCGGAAAAACAGCTGTGCTAAACTTTCTAGAGAGTTCGAAGTGTTGAGAGGAAAGATCGTTAGTGGTGAGATCATTCGACTGTACCGTCATAGGCAAGGTTTAAAGCCTTGGCATGAACTTCCAAAGCCAAGAAAAACTCAGCATCGATCAAAGAATGTGGTTTGCCCATTATCTTGAAGATTGGGATGTGGATGATTTCATGCATTTAGCTGTCTCCGAGGAATTTTTTGTTTACGTAACACGTCGGCCTAACTACCAAAATGATCGAGTGTGGGCCACAACACCAGATGAAATCGATGACACTGAACATTATCGCGAATTATTAAAAAGTCCAGACTGTGTTGGTGTGTTTGTTTTGTTCACTGCAAAGAAGCTCATGTGGGTGCTGAAGCCAAGTGGTCAGAGTTGGGATGGACAGTATTTTCGTGATATTATTCTATCCCAGCATGTCATTCCTTTTCTAAGAAACCCTGCTTTAAGGCATTAGCCACTCAACAGTTGTTGCGGAACCATGAGATCGATTTCTTTGGAAATGAAGAATGGCCAGGAAATTCTCCTGACCTGAACGTCTGTGAACACATTGGATCAGTTATGAAGGACAAAATTGAATGTCTCTTGTTTCAAGAACCTGCAGCAAATCGATTTTCGAAGGATACAATGACGCAACACATTGAAACTGTTATAGCAAATTTGCATAACGATCAAGATCTATTCACGTCACTTTTGGCAAGCTAACCAAAGCGAATTTAGGCTGTCTTAGAAGCCAATGGCGGGAACACCAAGTTTTAATTGTTTCTCGTTAAATACAGGATTAAATTCTCTTTTGTAAGGTATGTTTAGTTTTACTGTACCTCAATGGTTTAGGCCATGGGCGGGGGGCTAAGGTTTATTGGAGCCCCGTAGAAGGGATTCGGAAAATCTTCAGTCAAGCAGTCAAGATCAATGACTGCAAAACTAAATTACTGAGAAAGGTTACGTGAATTAAATTTATATTCATTCGAAAAAAGAAGAGAGGTACACCATTATTTACACTTGGAGAATAATGAAGGAACTGGTCCCTAATCTTACTTTGAACACTATAACCACTAAACACCAGTGGAAAGTAGGAAAGGAAAAATGTGTCGTGTTCCCAAACTAAAGGCTAGACAGGGAACATTATCAACCCTGAAGGAAAATACAGTAGCTTTGTTGTGAAAGGGCTAAGACTGTTCAACTGGTTGGCCAAAGAAATACGAAACAGGAGTGGTGTAGTGGTGGAAATCTTCAAAAGAAGAGTAGAAGCCTGGCTCAGAACAATTCCTGATGAGCTGGGAGAAGTGGAAAGCGCGAGAAACCAAATCTCAACTTCACCAAGCCAACTGAAGAGAAGGGGTATATATATATATATATATATATATATATATATATATATATATTCACTGTATATACATGATGTAAACCCACAAGGAAAAGGAAAAAGAAAAAATTCGTGTGTTCAGCAGTACACCTCGTCAGGGAATGAAGGGAGAAGGCGAGATGACGAAAATATATACATATGTACAACGGAACAGAGAAATAAAAGAGATTCACGCATGTTTAACAAGCGTTGATTAAAGACAAAAGACATTTTAACAAGATATTGTCAATTTTATACATTCCCGCACTGTTATTGAAATTATTTTTAAAATGGATGAATGCAGTCTAGAATATTCCTTTCAATTATATCTGTGTTTTTAACGAGCGCTTTAGAACTATTCCAGTTGATACTATGACTACATCTCTACATATGGCTAAACAACGCATTAGAATTATTTGCTGTTCTACACGCATGTTTATGCTGTTTTACCCTGATACCTAAATTTTTTCCCGTTTGATCTATATATACTAAGTTACAGTGTGTACAACCGATCGAATACTCACAACCAACCGTATTATCCTGGCTATTCATTATTAGGCGAGATTTAACCGTATTATTATACTTAAAGACTATGTTCATACCAAGTGTTTTATATATATACACACCGGGTGATTACAAATGATCTTCCCTATTTTAAACATTCATTATGAAAAAACTAAAAGATACAGCGAGAACCAAAATATACAAATGAAGAACTCTAAAAGTTTTATTTACAAGCTATTGAAGTTCAATATGAGCTCCTTTTTTGGCTCTGCAGCAGTGATGTAGGACTCGAGGCCGGTCTTGAGACATTTTTTTCTGGTCTTGGTCTTGGTCTCGGCCATGGTGGTCTTGACTACATTACTGATGAGTATGTTGATGTTCTTCAGGTACAACGAACACTTATCTTGTTTTAAGTAGGCAGTTAACTGCTGAAAAATGTCACAAGCTGAATTTGTGGATAAAGTATAAGTAAATTTTACAACTGTCACTTGATAACCTCTTCAGAATCTTTATTCTTGAATGTGAAATACAGAGCTAAGGAATAAGGCAGTACACGATACTGAATTGAATATTGCATATGGTCTCAGTGTTAGTCTCCGTCTCGAGACTCGAGACCTTTTTTCTGGTCTCAGTCTCTGTCTCGGTCTCGGGTGTTTAGGTCTCGCTCTCGGGTGCTTAGGTCTCGGTCTCGGTCTCGGTCTCGGCTTATCTTTGACGTGTTCAACGTAACTTACGTAAGTATGCGGATTTTCACCTCCCCATATGCGAACATTTGTCTGTTAATCTTTTCACTAAGATGAAGCGGGGACTTCGATATACATGGACTGCGCACGCAGACACTTTGGCTCAGAGTGGCGGGCCAGAGGAGGCCTAACCTCGTTTGGCCCAAAATGTGAATACTTTGCAAAAATGGATAAAACATGCCTAATTATGGTACATAAACATATCGATATATGTTTAACATATGTGTGTGTGTCTCTGTGTGTGTGTGTGTGTATGTGTATTTATATTGTATTGTGTATTTATATGTGTATTCAGATTGCATTGAAAGACGTTTTGGTTGGTACCGACAACTAAATGGTGCTAATTATTATGCCAATGTAAGACAATTCCTTGAGGCGAAAAAACAATAAGACTCAAAAGTTTAATAAAATTCTCCAACTTCAGCATGTCAGAAATAAAAGATGTGTTTGAAGGGAGCAGTTGTGCTAAGGAACAGCAAATAGGTACTGATGCTATGGTACTTCTTGAAAGCATTGAGTTTCAAATTGAATTAGAAAGTGTTTCACCTGACGACAATGCAAGGGTGATCCAGAGAAATGGGACCCAAAAGAAACCCCTGTAACTCTTAAAGTATAAGTCCTTTTATAAAATCATACGCATCATTCGAAAGAGGATAGTTACAAGTTTGTACAGGATTGTATAGGTTTTGACAATACAAGACAAGATAAGATACAAAACAAAATAAAAGTGTTAGTTAAAACTAACCCTTCAAGATGACTGCATGGACTGTGGAACAGCTGCGTTTCATAACTGAGCAATATTATGAGCATGGAAGAAGTGTAGTTTCAGCTCAAAGATCTTTCAAGACAAATTTTCAGATGTCAAAATCACCTTCTAAGAAAGTAATCCGTCGGTGTGTCAGAAATTTTTCCCTAACTGGCAGCATTGGAAAAAGAAAACCAACTGGCAGAGTGCGCACAGCAAGGATAGACGAGATCATTAACAGAACTCATGAAATTGTACAGGATAATCCTAACATAAGCATCAGACGTGCTTCTCAGCTGTTAGGAGTTGGATATGGAACAACACACCGTATACTCAAGCAAAATTTAATGCTCTTTCCATATAAAATTCAAACAGTGCAACAACTAAACGATGGAGATTTCGCACGAAGACGACAATTCTGTCAATGGATCCAACAGAAGGTAAATGACACCACCAATTTTCTAGCAACTTTGATTATGTCAGACGAAGCCCATTTTCACTCGAATGGAACTGTAAACAAACAAAATTGTCGTTTCTGGGCAACAGAAAATTCATTGAATATTACCGAAGTCCCGTTGCATAGTCAGCGTGTAACTGTTTGGTGTGGTCTTACTGCATCTCAGATCATAGGGCCGTACTTTTTCGAGGATTCCACCGGAAACACGGTCACCGTAAATGGTGATCGCTACGAAAAAATGTTGACCGATTTCCTTATTCCTAAATTAACAGATCTTTGTCTAGAAAACCACTGGTTCCAACAAGATGGAGCTACCTGCCATACCACGAGGAACTGCATGGCAGTTTTGCGTCAAACGTTTCCAGGCGAGTTAATCTCAAGATTTGGAGACGTTGAATGGCCCGCTAGGTCTCCGGATTTTTCTCCCTTAGATTATTATCTCTGGGGATATTTAAAGAGTAGGGTCTACAGAAATAACCCAACGACCTTGCAAGAATTGAAGGCCGCCATCACAAATGAGATACAGGCCATACCAGAGCACACTCTTGCAAAAGTGATGCAGAACTTACAAGCGAGAACACTGGAATGCTTGTGAACTAATGGAGCACATTTGAAAGGAGTCATTTTTAAAAAATAAATATTTCATAATAAACTTGTAACTCTACTCTTTCGAATGATATACTGTATAGTTTTTATGAAAGGAATTAAATATTAAGAATATTTGGCTTTTTTTATGGGTCCCATTTATCTGGATCACCCATTATTTCTGGGTACATTGTCAGATTAATCAAAAAGACACTAAAATGCTCTTCTTGCTGTCAACTTCTTGTCAAAAATGACACAATTCCTACAGTAAAAATTGAGATTCCAACAGAAGGAGTGAGTGAAAGTGATACAACTAAAAAAGAAAGTTTCTTGAATGCAATAAACCGTGGCGGTTTATCTAATCCTTCTGACATAGTGTTTGTAACAGCAGTTCATGCCTATGAGCTTTATCTGCTCATCTTCAAAGATAATTCTTTGAGATTACAAATCTTAGGATTCGAAAATCCTAGAGCAGTTTTTGTTAAAATTTTTGTTGAAAAGATGGCAGAAAATGAAAACACAGAAGCATTATGTAATATGAAATGTGACAATGGTCATAACTTCAAAAAGTGTGTTGAAAAAGTTTCCCAAACAATATTTAATATTGGTGCAAAAAATTATGTTAGTGAAGTGAACAGCCAAATTCATGCAGAACAGAAAGGAAAGCCGGCTACTAAGGAAGATAAACAATCACCAAGTGTAAAAAAGATTGCTAAATTGCAATCTGATAAAATGTAATTACAAATGTAAGTTGCATTTTTTATTAAAATTAGCGATCTTAAATTGTTTTTTGTTAAAATGTTCCGTTTTTGCAATATACAGGGTGGGCCGTAAGTTTCCATACATAGGAAAAATTAAACGTTTGTTTTTATGTTTCAGATACCCTAAGAATATGCGTTTGACGTAAGATCTTGTTTACTGATGAAGCAAATTTTTACGTCAATGGAGAGGTTAATTGGCAAAACATACGTTATTGGAGTAATGCTAACCCTAACTGGCTGAGTCCGACGAAGATGCAAGGTGCCGGTAAAGTGATGGTGTGGGCCGGGATATGGGGTGACAGAATTATTGGACCAATTTTTGTCAGTGGAAATCTTAATGCCGAAAGGTATCTTAACATGTTGCAAGAAGAGATTTTCCCATCCCTGCTAAACGAGGAAGGTAACTTCCCAGTTTACTTCCAGCAAGATGGAGCTCCACCTCATTATGGTCTTCACGTGCGTCGGTATTTGGATCAGCAGTTTCCGGATGCTTGGATTGGTCGGCGTGGTCCTGTGGAGTGGCCTCCCAGATCGCCAGATCTCACCCCCCTTGATTTCTATCTTTGGGGGCACTTGAAGGCCATGGTGTATCAGGAAAAGATACGAGACATAAATCATCTAAAGGAACGTATCACCAACGCCATTACAAGCATAACGTCAACTGTGCTAATGCGTGTTCATCAACAGTGGGGAACACGTATTGAAATGTGTTTTCAAAACAATGGCAACCATGTAGAGCATATTATATAAATAAAAATGGTTGTCCATAAAAAAATGTTTATTTTTCCTATGTATGGAAACTTACGGCCCACCCTGTAGTTCAAAATAATAATATTGACAAAGGTGTGTCCGGGGACTTCGATACCCCTCCCCCCACTTAAGCAATGTTGAGTGGCTAGAATGTTGTTTTTTGCTCTTAGGTATGGTTAAAAACATGGTAGGAGTCCATTATAACACATTTTAAACTTATTTGCAATGTTTCGATTTTGAACCCTAGGCCTCCTCTGACCCACCCTAAAATCGCGTGTCGAGTCCATGTATATCGGAGTCCCCGGATGAAGTGTCCCCTCATCACTGAAACAAATCTTTGACAGGTAGTTCTCATCATCAGCAAGCGATATGCTACAAAATGTATGGAGGGAAACAGAATACCGCTTTGATGTCTGCAGAGCCACAAAAGGAGCTCATATTGAACTTCAATAGCTTGTAAACAAAACTTTTTGAGTTCTTTATTTGTATATCTTGCTTTTCGCTGTAGCTTTGTTAGTTTTTCATAATAAATGTTTACAATCGGGAAAATGATTTGTAATCACCCTGTATATATAATCATTCACAGGTTCGCGCCCAAGGGCTTAATTTTCAGAAGGAAAAGGAGGATATAGACTGTCTGGAGAAACATCTATATTGACCAACGTTTCGGGAGAATCTCACATCTTCAGGGCTAAGAATTTATAATTTAAAATACATTAAAACGCTAATTACAAAAGGCTAAAAATTACGTTTAAAATAAAAGAAAAATGCACATTTCAAATAAGGAACACAAAAGTTCACAGTATGAATGCGAGAAATTTACAAATTGAATAAAGGAATATGAATTGTGAATTATTAGTATGGAAACGAATGGCAGCGTTTTCCTTTATATTAAGGTTAAAACCAAATTCTGTAGCTGACGCCACTACTTTCGGTTGACCCGACGCATGTTGTTCCTCGATTACATCGAGGAGAGTTAAAAAGGAACGCATCAACTTTGGAACGCATCATTTCGAGAGTGGAGCCTTTGAATCAACAAAAGGTTCCAATTTTCTTAGAAAATTGAATGTGAGGAAAGGAAAAAGTTTAGACAGTGCATTGTTTAATTCCTTTCTCAACAAAGTAGAACGGGTTCCAATGTACGGAACAGTCATATGAAAGGGCATTCCATCAAGAAAGCAACGGACGCATTTTTGAAAGAGTTTGATAGGATAACTATTATTAACAAAGTAGGTTTCGAGTAATTTCATTTCATGGTGGAAAGTCAGCCAATCCGAACAAATTCTGTAGGAGTGGAAAATTAATGTTTTAGAGGAATTAAGTTTAAAATTAAGTGCACAAAATTAATAAAAATTTAAACCGTGTCCAGAAAACGTGAACTTCTTAAAAACATTGGTTAAAAATTTAGTTTTTTTCTGTGAACTAAAACGTCTAAAAAGGGAAGTTTGTTTTCTTTCTCAACATCCATTGTAAAAACAATTTCAGGGTCGAAAGAATCAATAAAAGTAAAGAACACTTCAGTGTGGTTTTTAATCTTTAAAGAGGATCAATGTGTCATCTACATACCGTTTGTAAAAAATAGGTTTAAAATCTTCACAACAACTACGAAGGAAGGCTTCCTCTATGTGGCACATAAAAATATTGGCAAACCTGGGCAGCAAGTTGAAAAAAGGAATTAAACAATGTATTGTGTAAACTTTTTCCTTTTCTCAAATTTAACGTCTATTTCACTAATCCTAAGAAAATTGGAACCTTTTTTTGGTTCAAAGGCTCCACTCCCGAATTGATGCGTTCCAAAGTTAATGCGTTCCTTTTTAACTCTCCTCGATGTAATCGAGGAACAGCATGCATCGGGTTAACCGAACGTATGCTTAAGGTGATCATTGATTCACATAGGGGCGTCAGCAACATATCTGGTTTTAATTTTAATGTAAAGGAAAACTCTGCCATTCGTCTCCATACTAATAAATGTAATCATACCATCCAAAGTAAAGATTTTAAAATTTTATCCCAAACGAAAGGTAAGAAATTCCTCAGAATTTTAGAATCAATTGTTTTCATTAAATATACTACTCCCTTCCTAAACACAGATTTTGCTATCACCCATTTGTACTCGTACATTGAGTAATAATCAACCAACTGACCGAAAACAGTTTTTCTATTCACAATTCATATTCCTTTATTCAGTTTGCAATTTCTCACATTCAGATTTAATAAATTGTGCATTTAATTTTTTAATTTTATTTTGAACTTAGTGCGAATTTCTTTAAACTTTATTTGTAACTTTTAATCGTTTGTAATTAGCGTTTTAATGTATTTCTAAATTTCAAATTTTTAGCCCTGAAGACTGGAGATTTTCCCGAGACGTTAGCCAATATATATACTTCTTCAGACAGTCTTATCCTCTCTCTCTCTCTCTCTCTCTCTCTCTCTCTCTCTCTCTCTCTCTCTCTCTCTCTCTATATATATATATATATATATATATATATATATATATATATGTAAAAATGAACCATAAATAATTCCCATATTCCTATATTATCTTATCCTTCATGTAATTCTTGTATTCATTTTATAGTCTCTGTATCCATTGTAAGAAAAAGTATCCATTTTAAAAATTCATGTGTTATATGGTTCATGTATTTATATAATTCTGTATATTCTTATATATTTAACTTTATATAATGCCTATACTCATATGTATGTACGTGTGTGTATTCATTTTTACATAAGGACCAAAATCGCCCAACGCGAGTTTGGATAAAATTTTTGATGTGCTTTCTACTTTGCTAAATAACACTAGGCAACAAAGATTTTGTTACAGAAGACCAAATAGGTGCTCCTAGCTAATTTCGGTATGCTGATTTCAAATCTATAATTAGATTTTTGCTATCACGTCTAGATTTTGTGTAAAATGCAAATCACTTTTAGTAAAATTTTCTACCACGTCCAGATTTTGGTTTTAATCGGCTTAATGCCAGTAATATGAAACTTGCTTTTCAAGGTTAAAGCAATTTTTTTTGCCAACTATATACAAATTCGAACAATTTTGATAAATAAAATTTATCCCGAGTTGGCAACACTGAGTCAAGAGCATAGTAACGGGCAACGGCCCAACGGTCAGTCGCTACGTGACAGTCAAGCAGAACGGTTGTTGAAGCTCTCTGCTGATGAGCAAGTGACAGGTTGTGGTGACTTGTGTGTTTTTATAGCATTTGTTTTGTACTACGGTGTGTATTTCTTTTTTTTTGCACATCGTAATAATTACTTTCTACGTTTTTTCAGATATTGTATGGTAATTCAAAATGGCATCAAATAGACGTGCTTGTGTAAATCACCCAGACAACTTCTGCTTTGTCTGTGGACAATATACACCTAAGCCACAACGTAGAAACATAACAACAAAGATTAAACTTGCCTACAAGTGTTATTTTGACTGTAAGTTAGGAGACCAACAGAGGGACTGGGCACCACATATTTGCTGTGCACAGTGCAATGCAATGTTAATAGCTTGGATGAATGGTAAAAGAAAAGCTATGCCGTTCTCAGTCCCCATGGTTTGGCGTGAGCCGAAAAATCACTTCAATGATTGTTATTTTTGTTTGACAAAGATTGCTGGTTTCACAAAGAAAAACATCAAAGATCCGTACCCAAACTGCGAATCAGCAATGAAACCAGTACCACATGATGAAACAAATCCACCACCAGTTCCACCAGCAACGATAACAGACAGCAGTTCATCTGAAGATTCTGCTAGTGATATAGAAACAGGAAAGATGGCATATATGTTCCAGATGCAAATATTTCCCCACATTTGTTAAGTCAAGCGGAGTTAAATGACTTAGTGCGCGATTTGGAATTACCAAAAGAAAAGGCAGAGTTGCTTGGTTCAAGACTTCAAGAATTTAATCTTCTCCAACCAAACACCAAAGTTCCCCATTTCCGCCATCGCCATTTGCAGTTTTCATCATTTTACTTACAGGAAGAAAACGTTTGTTTCTGCCACGATATCAGTGGTCTGATGCAAGGGATTGGCTGTCGCTATGATCCAAAAGAATGGAGACTGTTCATTGACTCTAGTAAAGCTAGCCTTAAAGCTGTATTACTGCACAACGGCAATGAAAAACCTTCAATACCTGTAGCACATGCCACTGGCCTTAATGAGACTTATGATCGATGAAACTGCTGCTAAGACTCATCAAATATAAGGACCACACATGGAATATTTGTGGCGACCTTAAAGTTGTATCATTACTCTTGGGTTACAGTTGGGCTACACAAAGCATATGTGCTTTTTGTGTCTATGGAACAGCAGAGATGACAAGAACCACTACAAAAAACATGATTGGCCATCTAGAACTGAACATCATGTTGGTAAATACAATGTGAAACACCCAGCACTTATTGACCCTCAGAAAGTACATCTTCCACCACTTCACATTAAACTTGGCCTTATGAAAAATTTCGTGAAGGGTATGGATCATCAAGGTAGTGGTTTCCAATATTTAAAGGATAAATTCAAAGGAATATTGACAGATGCTAAGCTAGAAGCTGGAGTTTTCACTGACCACAGATCCGCAGTGTCATCCACGACTCATCGTTTCCATCTAACCTAAATGAGAATGAACTAGGAGCATGGACATCTTTCGTTGAAGTTGTCAAAAATTTTCTTGGAAACCACAAAGCTGAAACCACCGTAAACTCGTAGAAAACATGTTTAATCTTATGAAATAATGGGATGCAGAATGTCTTTGAAAATTCATTTTTTACATTCTCATCTTGACTTCTTCCCGGCCAACCTTGGGCTGTAAGTGACGAGCATGGTGAGCGCTTCCACCAACAGATCTCAGTTATGGAAAACAGATACCAAGGTAATTTCAACCCAAATATGATGGGAGATTATTGTTGGTTCCTGCAGAAGGAGAGCTCGTCATCCTACAAGCGACAAAGGAAGAGGACACACCAAAGTTTCACTTAAGAACAGGAATTTGCCTTTCAGTAGTAACAACAAAATACTAACGCGCTTTGGGTGGATGGTTGGGCGCAGGGGTGGTAACTCCGCCAGCGGAATTCCGCTGTCTGTCTTAAGCCAGAATAAAGGAGGAAAGACATCCCTGTTCACTAATTATTTAAGTATGCTTAACATAAAACGTGGCACGGAAAAGTAGCTTAGACGGCTTTCGTATAGAAGCGGGTGAGAAAAAAATGAAAAATAGGGGTTTTCGGTTACACAAAATCTGGACGTGATAGAGAAATTTTGATATCAGATCCGAAATCAGCATCAGCGCTTTAGTAGGAATCAGTAGTTCACGTGTCTGTAACAAAAAAAAGTTGAAATTTGTTGCCTAGTGTAATTGGTGACCTGTTGTTTTTTAAAATCTCGTAATCATTTTTTTAGATTTCGCTTAATAAGGAATCCTGTTTAAGCTTTGCAATGTTCACATTTTGTATACACTCTCGTTATAAACAATGAGATCATGTCTTGCCTAAGCATTAAAATTGTACATCTTAAACCTTAAAATTTCACTCATATGCATATTTTAGTGTAAAGATGCATAGTCCGATTTCCACTTTTAGTTAACTTGGCAGATCATGATAACATCAGATCTGAAAAGTCGCGGTTTAAGATAAAAATATGGTTTCGTCTTCAAATATTTTGTTTACTCGTTCAAGCCTTACCACAGCTAAAAAAATTTACTTATTTTTAAATATTGTGCAAAAATAATACAGCCTTCTTAGCATTTAATAATAATAATGTTAGCAGTTTTTGGGTATATAAACCCATTAAAATTATTCCATTGTCATTCAGAAGCTAATTCAGAGGCTGAGCACTACCTGTATATTTTAGCAGTAAAGTTACAGTTGGAGAAACTTTTTATTGTCCCCTTCGAGCCTTGCTCTCTTCAGAAAAACTTAGAAAACTTTCCGGATACGCTATAAGAAGAATCCGGAACCTTCAGCATTTAGATTGCAAATCTACCAGAGTCCTCCGAGCCACTATAGAAGAACTCGGAGAGTAACATAGAAGAAAACCACTTCAAGTCACACATCCGTTGCTTGCCTCCTAACCAGAACCCCCGTCGATCCGAACCACCCCAGGGCCATAGACGGAGGGGTTAACAACTGGCGACCCTTTAACCAGGATCTTCACGACTCCAGGATTCTTCCAGACTCTGGAACCAGAACCAACACCCAGTTGACCGGCGTGTCACGACTTCTAGTTCGTCACATCCACCCTTGAACCGGTGCGTTACGACTCCAAGTTCTTCACGCCTACTTTTCATCTAGGAACAAGTGGCCAGCCAGACACGTCTTCAGGACACACCTCAAACGATTTCGCCGTAGGAATCTTAAGTACAAAACTTTTAAAAAAAAAATAATTTCTAAACATTTGAAAAGTCATTATTATTAACAATTAATATTTAGTATTGAGCCAGAATTAACAAAAAACACAGTGAACACTTCAGACACCAGTGATACACTCTTTTTATTGAAAACAGTATTGTCACAGTTATTTTCACAGTTATTTTTACTATTCTAGTTAGTATAGTATAATTTTATTTAATGTACCAAACACAGTATTACCATACCATCACGTACATTTGAGTGAAATTTTGTTTACATTTTTATTTTTGTTTGCAATCTTTTCAAATTTTCCCCGAGTTAGGCAAATTGTTGTGCATTATTTTTTTTAGATAGTGTAGTTAGGAAAACCCCTTAAGTGATCATTCCATGAATTAAGATCGGTCAAGCAGACCTAATTAGAACATTAATAAGTACCTTCACATATGAGCGATTCAGACGGTGCACTTTCTCACACCGAAGAATTACCTACACCCATTTTTCCACCTACCCCGCGCCCTTCAAACATATTCCCAAACACACAAGTCAGTATGTCTCAGTCTCAAACCCCCGCCCCAGCATACATTAACTTAGGCAGATTAGTAAATCTTCCTCATACTGTTTTAATTTTTAAGGGGACCATAGATAATCGTTTTGTTGAACCGCGCGTAAGACCTTGGGTTGAGTCTTTAGAGCAACATTTCTTACGCGAGAATATTACCGATGATGATATAAAAATCAGAGAAGCAAAAAGATTTATTGACCCTAAAGAGGGAAATGCCCATGACACAGTCACTTACGTCCCATCAATTAGCGAAGCTATAACATGGGACGATTTTAAACAAAACCTATTAGAATTTTTTAAAGAAATAACCCTTGCACAACCCTTAGCCACATTAGAAGCAGTCTTCCAAGCTAAATGGAAGAAAGAGGAACACGAGGATTTAAACAATTTTATTACACGTACACACAAACTTGTAGGAGAAGCCCTCCGGGCCGCAGAAAATGCATGTGGCATAACTTTTACTTCGAAACAAAGAAATCTAATAGTAGCCACAACCATTTACCAAAACCTACCCGGAGCGCCTAAAAAAAAGTTTCAGGAGTTTTTAAATGTTGACAAACCTGTCAGTGTAGCCATAAACAAAACACGGGAACATCACCCCGATTTAGCAAACCAAAACTACCGAAAGGGTAGAGAACAGTGGTGGGCGCGGTACCAAAATTTGGGGGTGCGTTACGCGGTACTGCGGTACCTCAGCATGCCCAGTGCGTTACGCGGTATTGCGGTACTTTTTCAGGTCCCCCTGGTGCGTTCCGCGGTACTGCGGTACTGCGGTACTGCACACAAGAACAACACAAGTAATAGCACATATTTTCAGAAATTGCATATCGGCGATTTCGCACCTGAACTTTCTGCCATAATGGCTAAAAATCGATCTTTGTCACAGAAATGTAACACACGTGCAACCGGCTCAAAGCAAGCACTGCACTGAGGCGTTGTGATAGGATGGCAACGTAACATGTTCTGAACGAAAACTTAACGTGTCTAGAGTTAGGCTGATGCAACACACGCAGCATTCGTCTTACTGTACTCCTGTAATAAGGTTTAATTAAAAAAAAGTGTTAATTTTTTGAAAAGTCGTGTTTGTCGGTACCGCGGAAAGTACCGCGGGAAATTTGAATGCGGTAGCGGTACTGCTGTACTTTCAGCGATCCTTTGCGGTACTGCGTTATGCGGTACCGGTTTGGTAGTGCGGTAGTACCGTAGTACCGCAAAAAATACCGCAAGTGCCCAGCTTTGGTAGAGAAACCCCCGTACATTATATTCAGCAGCAGCCACAACACCAATACCAACAACAACAACAACAACAATATAAACCAAGGCAAATACAGGGAACACCCCAGAAACAAGCCCCCCAAACCCAGAATACACGCCCTCCTCCACAGTTTTTAACTGTGATAGTTTCGGGCATATGATAAGTCAATGTAATTACCCCTCGTATTGCTCCCACTGTCACGAACATGGTCATCGCCTTGGCGATCGCCAAAGTGTGCTGATAAAGCCCCTGCAGGTATAGACCCCACTTTCAGAAACCAAACCAACCACGTCCCCAAAACGTATCCCAAAAGTCAACCAATCCCCAGAAACCAGTCCATTCCCAGCCTCAGTCGAACTACCAACCCAATAGATCACGACCACAGGGTCACCCACACTCTTACCCCATGTATAAACCCCAATACAACCAGCAAGGTCAACTAGTTCGGTACGTAGAAGTACCCGGGGAGGAATCATTTTCCCCAGAGAACAGTTTTCAAGAACACCCTCCAGCGTATGATATTCCCGTAGAATATGATCCAGGTCCTCCCATAGAAGACCATGTGAGCCCTTTTTTAGACCCTACATTGGAGGCAGCAGTTCAACCTCCTCCCTCCCCTGCAGGGGCTTTATCAGCACACGCGACGTTAATTAAGAAACAATGCGTAGATGAATTACTAGAGAGTACAAATTATAAATATGAACTTAAGGCACCATCCTGCCAACTTAGAGGGTTACGGGCACACCCATACCCACATACGGAGAAATTGAGTTATATTTAGAAATTGGAAACGCGGTATACCCCCGCGAAATGTTGTATAGTGGACACAGTCGCCACCTTTCAGACAGACATCCTACTAGGGATGGATTTTTTTAACCGGAATCAATGGGAGATTTACCCAGCCGGAAAATTAGTAAAGTGTCGAAATAGGACACACCATCTCCGCGAGGATGACAGACAACTTAATGCTAATAGACTTAGCTCAGTTCAGATTTCCGAAAGAAATAGGAAACCCCCTCTACTTGATAGCAGATCAAGTCGGCCGGTTGCATCCAGAGGGACAACCGCTCCAGAAATCAGACCCCAGGGTAATCAGTTCCAGTTGTTGAATCCAGTTGGATCAACCCAGGCAGTTTCCAGACAGTCAGTTTCCAGACAGTCAGTTTCCAGACAGTCAGTTTCCAGACAGCCAGTTTCCAGTCAGTCAGTTTCCAGTCAGCCAGCTTCCAGTCAGCCAGTTTCCAGTCAGTCAGTTTCCAGTCAGCCAGCTTCCAGTCAGCCAGTTTCCAGTCAGCCAGTTTCCAGTCAGCCAGCTTCAGTTCAGCCAATAAGGCAAATTTTAGTCGCCGAACCAGAATCAGATTCACAATTTTTCATATGCCCTACCGAGCATATAACAGTAGCACCTTATGAGAAGATTTGTTTCCTAGCAAAAGTAGTTAACAGTCAAGGAAAATTATTAGAGTCAGAGCGTACTCTGATTACAGAGAAAAGTAATTTCAAAAGAGATGTTCTTATTGCCCAAGTCCTTAGTCAGAGTCAGAATTCAGCTATCCCTGTTGTTTGTTTAAACAAAGGAGAAAGTCCTATAGAATTAACTTCAAATCAGAAAATAGGAACTGTTTCCACAGTAGAAGTAGATTCAGATTTCCCCATCAGTATGATAAATCGTGTTTCCAGTTCCTTAGAATTAAAGCCTTCAATATTAAAAGAAGAATATAAGAAATGTCTGAAGCACTCCCTTCAGGAGTCACCAGCTTTACAGGATCCCAAACTAATGGAATCACTTCTCGATTTCCTGATAAGAAATAAAGATGTGATTGCCCTAACCGGAGATCCTCTGGGCAGAACTAATTTGGTCCCTTTTGAAATCAAGTTGGAACCCAATTCCAAACCCATTTTCATTCCTCCCTATCGGGTTCCACATTCTCAGTTAGTCACTATTGAGGAACACATCAAGGACATGTTGGAGCAGGATGTCATTCAGCCTTCAGCTAGTCCCTGGTCCGCTCCTATGATTCTCGTCTCCAAAAAGGACGGAACATCTCGCCCTTGTATAGATTTTAGACGCCTGAATAACATTACCATCCCAGACCGTTTCCCGATTCCAAACATGCAGGAAACAATTCTGAACGTAAGGAAAGCGAACTTTTTTTCATCCCTCGATTTAGCATCAGGTTATTGGCAAATGGAGGTCAGTCCCGAATCTCGGGCATTGACTGCTTTCTCCACTAACCGATGCCATTACGAATTCCAGGTTTTACCTTTCGGAGTCCGAAATGGGCCTGCTAATTACTCTAGGTTGATGAATATAGTCCTTTCCGAACTACTAGGTGTCGAAGCTCTCGTGTATCTTGACGATATTATCGTCTATAGTTCGGACATAAAAACACACTTTCAACGCCTTCATAATGTGCTATCACACTTGAGAAAAGCACACCTTAAACTGAAGCTTGCAAAGTGCAATTTTTTAAAGAATCCCTGGTATACCTAGGATTCCTACTCTCGTCCACAGGAATTAAACCTGATCCAGCCAAACTCGAAGCCCTGGAAAGGTACCCTGTACCCAAGACCATCGACGACGCCCGTGCATTTATTGGTTTTGTCGGATTCTATCGGAACTTTATCCCCCAATTTTCGAATATTGCTAAACCCATTACTAATTTGTTCCAGAAAAATTCGAAATTTAACTGGGAATCCGATCACCAACATGCCTTTGAAACTTTAATTAATAAACTAACCTGTCATCCCATTTTACAATATCCTGATTACACAAGACCCTTCATCATAGCCACAGATGCTTCCTCCTATGGACTAGGAGCCGTCCTGTTACAGGACGTAGACGGTGTGGAATTACCATTGCTTATGCCAGTCAACTTCTCTCTGCACCTCAACGGAATTATTCCACTACGGACCGAGAGGCCCTAGCGGTATATTGGGCTTTGAAAAAATTCCGAAATATCGTCTATGGCTACGATGTAACCATCAAGACTGATCATAAGCCACTCACGTACCTCTTCAAGGACAAGCTACTTGAAGGACGATTGAGTAGATGGGCTCTGTTGATTCAGGATTTTGCAGCGAAAATCGTATACAAACCGGGAAAACTGCAAGTTATTCCAGACGGATTGTCGAGACTCAAGCCCGACGCCCGAGTGAATAAAATAGGACTTCTTCCTGTGTTCGACTACGAGTGTCTGCAATACTCCCAACAACAGGACCAACACACCCAAAACCTTCGGGCGCGCCTGGAACAAAAGGAACCATCAAAGGTAAAAGAACAGTACAACCTCAAAGATGGGCTCGTACATTTCAGGAACGAAGATGGAAACGACCTCGTGGAGATACCAAAGGATCTCGTTGATATAGCCATTGGACTTTGTCACGACTCACCTTTTTATGGACACATGGGGCCGGATCGCACCATCAAAAGTCTTTTGGAGCGATACCATTTTCCCGAGATGAACAGAACGGTACATGAATACATCGCCGAATGTCCGTCGTGTTTAAAGCATAAGGGCAACGTACCATCCACCGCTCCAATGCATAAATATCCAGTATGCCAGAGGCCCTGGCAAAGAACTGGAATGGATATACTGGGACCATTTCCCAAAACATCAAAGGGAAATCAGTACATCATTGTGTTTACGGACCACTTCTCGCGTTACAGCGAAGTAGCCGCCATTCCAGACCAGACCTCGGAAACTGTGGCAAGAGCCCTAGTGGAACGCGTCATCCAAAACCATACCACTCCTTCCATCCTAATCTCGGATAACGCCCTTAGTTTCACTTCCAAACTGTTCGAGTCACTCTGTAACATGTGTAGAATTAAAAATACACACATTGTGGCATACCATCCGCAGGCAAACGGCTTAGTGGAAAGGCACAATCGAAAGATCTTGGAAGCCCTGCGCCACGTTGTCGATGCATCCTCCCGTACATGGGATGATTCCCTTCCCATGGTACAAACAGCCATCAACAATGGCTATAATGTGTCCATCGGGACACCCCTCATTTCGTTCTCTATCACTACGACAAGCGTCTACCTTTTGATTTGCCCGACCAAACCAACCCAGCAGTCCTAACATCTTCCGAAATGGCAGAAGCAAATCAGCAACTAGCTGAACGATCTTTCAAGATTTTTGACATAATCCGCTATGCCCTCGACCAACGAAACCAACAGATGGAGCAAGAGCAACATAGGCGTCATCCCCGTCAACGGACTATAATCGTCGGTATGCGATGTTATCTGAAGAGCGTGAAACCGCCAGGGGCTCATCGCAAATTATACCCAAAATGGGATGGCCCATATAGGATTATGAAAGACCTCGGAAAAAATCGTTATGAAATCCTCGACCTCCGGGATCATTCCAAACTAAAGATCATTCACGCTGACAATTTGAAGATAGCTTCCGAACAACACCTTCCCAAAAACAGCTGCCAGGCGTTCGAGCCGCCTATCCTTCAAAAGGTCAAGATATTAACAAATCGGGCAGGGATCAAAAAACTGAAGTAGTCACCGCGGGAACCGCTACCCATGACGAAGATTGGTACCTCGTAATACTACCATTACTCGAGGCAATCTCTGAACAAGAGGAGGCCCCAGAGCCAAGCGTCCCATCGGACCCAGACCCTGGAGAAACCCCTTCGAGAGGATCACTCAGTGGAACTCCACCATCTCCACCATCTCCTCTGTCACCACCCTCGCCGATTGATGATCGACGCACGGACCCTACATACCGCCCGGAAATGCATCACCCACGTGAACTAGAACCTTCACATAAGAAACGAACCCGCTCAGAATCCGAGCTCAACGGTCGACCCCCATTGCCACCAAAACGAGGCCGACCCCTTCGCCCACCAACACAAGTATCCACACAAGTATCCACACAACTACCCCCAGCTCCGTATAACTTAAGGCGTAGAAATGAATAAAATTGTCCCCCTTATAATTTTCCAAATTATTTACTCTTGTAGACCTAGCATTAAAATTTCTACCGGAGTTGTTATAGAAAAACTTGCAGAAGGTAAATTTTTGAAAGGGCATGCAGACCTTTATATAAATTTGCAACCCCCTGCTAGAATTAAAATCAATCTCCTTCAGATACAAACCCAATTAAAAACGTTTGAAAGTAAAGTCCAGAATTCTTTCCAAGGAAAAGATCAGATTAGTCGCGTTCTGTTAGAAAATACCCTCGAAAATATTCAAACTACAGCACGCGCCCTATCAGAAATATTAGCCTTACCATGGATACAAACTGAAACTAAAAATTCAGAAAACTTTAACCAAAGAAGTAAAAGGGGACTGATAGATATAGGAGGGAAACTGTTCAAAGGTTTATTCGGATTAGCAACCGAAGAAGATATTAAAAGAATTGAACTTAAATTGAATCTCTTCGCGCGAAATCGACAATATAATGGACACATGTTAGAACAAACTATTAGGTCATTACACGAAAACAATCGCTTCCTCCACTCCCTTTCGGACAGATTCACATACCTTGAATCCATGTTAGCTCAATACAAAGAACACAAAAGATATATAGAATTAATAGAGATAATGAACCTACAAGTAACCCTAATCGATAAATACTTACAACGAATAACTACGATTCATTCCAAGGTTTTGCGTGCAACCCAGCTAGCCCATGGAAAAATCACTCTTTCCACCCTAATACCATGGGAAATACTCCAGTCCTTGATTCACACCGCCCAGTCACAATTAAAATTATCACCCATATTCCCACTCAACGACACTAATTACCCTCAATTTCTAGAATACACCTGGACTGTACATGGACCACGCCCCTACACATACCTCATAATTATACCATTTTTCGATTTCCTCACTTATGACGTATATAAATTTCACCCTTTCACAACACCCTACCAAAATAACTCTAATGTCTATCGATTGTATTTACCCACCGTACCACCTTACCTTTTCCTCACCAAAGATCTATCAGCTTATTCTATGATGTCAGATAGCGACGTCCGGCATTGCCGATTCCCGCAACCAAATAAACAACTCATCTGCCCTCCACTCAAACCAGTTATTCTTCCCACTACTAGGTCTTGCTTTATCGATTTAATTCGTGACCGGCATGCCCCGTATGTTCATTTAAAAAATTTCATCCCCTGAAACCATCCAACTACGAATTGGACCAGACATCTGGGTTTCCTTCGCGAACAGGACTGCCGCTACCCTCGAGTGTCCATCGAATTATTCCCTCATTACAATCCCTATGGTTATTCGGCTACCAATTGGTTGCTCCTTGCGTTCAAAAGCCCTCCAAATATACAACCCGTATAAGGTTACCCTTATAACTCATACCCATTTCCGTCGCAAATTAAATTTAAACCCGTCATAGAGATCTTAAATCTCTCCATAAAACCTGTAACCATCCTACCCGAACTACATGCCCCTGAATGGAATGATCAATTGAGCCGGTTTAAAATTTCTGATGATAACCAAATAATCTCTTACAAATACTACAACCGGTAACATTTTCTCAACATCTGCCGTTAGTATCATTATTGTATGTGCTATTATCCTCGGTATATTTGTGGTGAAAAGATCATTCTGGGAACAAAGAAAACCAAGTGACACAGGAACATGAAACTATTTATGCACGACCAAGAGTGCGTACCCAGACCACGTGAACTAGACTTAACCACCCGACTTATGTTGTATATATAAATCTGTATTATAAAACCAATAGTTATCATTAGTTAGCATTAGTTAGGCTGTTACGTTATTATATTAATATCATTCTAGAGGGAAGAGCCCTGTAAAAATGAACCATAAATAATTCCCATATTCCTATATTATCTTATCCTTTATGTAATTCTTGTATTCATTTATATAGTCTCTGTATCCATTGAAAGAAAAAGTATCCATTTTAAAAATTCATGTGTTATATGGTTCATGTATTTATATAATTCTGTATATTCTTATATATTTAACTTTATATAATGCCTATACTCATATGTATGTACGTGTGTGCATTCATTTTTACATAAGGACCAAAATCGCCCAAAGCGAGTTTGGATAAAAATTTTGATGTGCTTTCTACTTTGCTAAATAATTGGTGACCTGTTGTTTTTTAAAATCTCGTAATCATTTTTTTAGATTTCGCTTAATAAGGAATCCTGTTTAAGCTTTGCAATGTTCACATTTTGTATACACTCTCTTTCGTTATAAACAATGAGATCATGTCTTGCCTAAGCATTAAAATTGTACTGTACATCTTAAACCTTAAAATTTCACTCATTTGCATATTTTAGTGTAAAGATGCATAGTCCGATTTCCACTTTTAGTTAACTTGGCAGATCATGATAACATCAGATCTGAAAAGTCGCGGTTTAAGATAAAAATATGGTTTCGTCTTCAAATATTTTGTTTACTCGTTCAAGCCTTACCACAGCTAAGAAAATTTACTTATTTTTAAATATTGTGCAAAAATAATACAGCCTTCTTAGCATTTAATAATAATAATGTTAGCAGTTTTTGGGTATATAAACCCATTAAAATTATTCCATTGTCATTCAGAAGCTAATTCAGAGGCTGAGCACTACCTGTATCTTTTAGCAGTAAAGTTACAGTTGGAGAAACTTTTTATTGTCCCCTTCGAGCCTTGCTCTCTTCAGAAAAACTTAGAAAACTTTCCGGATACGCTATAAGAAGAATCCGGAACCTTCAGCATTTAGATTGCAAATCTACCAGAGTCCTCCGAGCCACTATAGAAGAACTCGGAGAGTAACATAGAAGAAAACCACTTCAAGTCACACATCCGTTGCTTGCCTCCTAACCAGAACCCCCGTCGATCCGAACCACCCCAGGGCCATAGACGGAGGGGTTAACACATATATGTAAAGAACGACGCTTGTGTAGAAGAGCGTCCGCACAAGATGAGGAGAAAGAACGAACAAATGAAAAATGCGGCACCTCCCAGGAATCGAACCCGGGATCATCCAATTGCCGGTCGGACATGCTAACCACTACACCAAGGTCTCCGATTAGTCAGAAGTCGTAATTCTCCTACATACGAGCGGAATCGAATGCCCTGAAGGGGCACCTTCTCATGCCGTACATATATACATTTTAATTGCAAACAACATGCAGTATAATTAATGTAAAGAACGACGCTTGTGTAGAAGAGCGTCCGCATAAAATGAGGAGAAAGAACGAACAAATGAAAAATGAGGCACCTCCCAGGAACCTTGGTGTAGTGGTTAGCATGTCCGACCGGCAATTGGATGATCCCGGGTTCGATTCATGGGAGGTGCCTCATTTTTCATTTGTTCGTTCTTTCTCCTCAACTTGTGCTGACGCTTTTCTACACAAGCGTCGTTCTTTACAGTAATTATACTCTGTGTTGTTTGCAGTTAAAAAAAAAAAATATATATATATATATATATAGTTAATTTTATCAGTTAATCAAAAAAATGTAAATAAAAACTAAATAAAAAGGATATACACGAAACTTAGTAATATGAGAACCAAGACATCTTAAAGTGCTGGCATAGCCTAACCTAGACCTAGACCTAGGCTTCTGAAGATTTCTGGAAACTTATGTGAAAATTGTATCCTTCAAACATTGCCAGCGTGAATTTAGTGAAGTTTTGAAGGAGGAAACGTTCCCACCAAAATTGGGATATTGAAAATCGTTCAATGCTTTCGAAAAACAGGCATTAGTTTGGAGCAAAAGCGCAACATCAACCGTGGATATGGAAGAGGCAGTCCGTAACTTCAGAACATAATGCAACACAGTCCTTCCATTTCTCTTCGCAAACTGTCACAACAAATGGGAATGGCATTGGGAGGTTGTACCAAAGTATCGAAACAAATGAATCTGCACCCATATAAAGTGCGAAACTGCGGCCAACAGACAGCGAAAGGCAAGCGCGGCTCGCGGATCGTCATTGTTCTCGTCAAATTGTGGAACAGCAACCTGACATCTTGGCTGACATGCTTTTATCGGATGAAGCGTGGTTTCACCTCGCCGGATATGTAAATGCACAAATCACGCATATATAATAGTCCACAGATAACCTACACATTTTCGATAATCGCATAATTTTTAAGGGATTATGGCTTCTACGCTCACCTAAATTACCATCACCGGATTAATTCTTGTGGGGGTACATTAAAGACGAACAGTACCTACACTATGAAAGTGAAACAAAACATTACAAACATCATTGCCAACATTCAGCCAGTGGTGTTACAGTCTGTGTCCAGAACATATTTCGACGAGCACCTTGTGAATTAAACATGGCGTTGAACTTTTCAAACATTTGTATGACGTGTTTCGACTGCTACTGTTATTGTATCTCATATAACAAAGTTTCAAACATCTCTGAAATATAGTTACTTCATATTTAGTTTTATATTTATGTTTCTTTGCTGGGACCCCAATGCTATACCAGAGAGATTTGAATTAATTACTTCCATTACCTCGAGTGCGGGAGCGTTGACATCGTAAAACACTTCTAAACGCAAGTGTGTTAAGTGTTTTCTAGGTCGTTTAAATATACGAAAGGTTGTATTAACTTTTATCCCGTCATAGTGTGATGGCAGCACTCGCGACTCCTACTCAGTACGTCCTGAGTTCGAATACTAGCGGGGGGGTATATATATCTTTTAACAACGAATTTAACTAGGTCTTTTACACGAATTTTTATACACAGTAAATTAGATATACTCGTACATACAGGGTGTCTCACAAATTAGTGTAGGATTAAAGGAAACTCTAGACTGACTTACGGAACATCCTGTATTTACGTTTAAATTCTAATAGTTCGTTGCTCCGATTATATATTTATAGTGTTTTAACTCTTCAAATAGTTTATGTAATACAGTCTAACGTCCGTTCTGTTATGGAAAATTATTGGGAAATGTATATATATATATAGTATGGGTGCAAATTGGGAGAATGCAATTGCAATGTTGCAAATGTTGATCGCTGTTGCAAAGGGGAGGGGTTATTGCAACAAGGGAAGGGGGTTATGCAACAAGGGGGTGGGGTACCCCTCCAAATTCATGAAGGGGAGAAGGTGAGACGGCTTCACGCAGAATGAGACCTCTGGGTACCATCAGCTGTTATATAGAAAGTCGGGGGTTACCAGAGAGCACTATTGAATTTGTTTATTTATATTTATGGAGGGGTTGCCAGAGAGCACTATTTATTTTAATTATTTATATATGGAGGGTTGTCAGATACCACTATTTTAATTATTTATTTATATATAGAAGGGTAGCCAGTTATTTAATTAATTTATTTATTTATATATATAGGGGGCTGCCAGATGTTTATTTTAATTATTTATTTATTAAAGATAGAGATGCTCTCAATGCTTAGAGAGGGTGCTGCCAGATACCACTATTTATTTTAATTATTTATTTACTAAAACTCGTCGTGTAAATCCATACCATCTGAGAAAAAAATAAATACGAGTAGGTAGAGTGCAATTGCAATTTTTCAAATGCAATGTTGATCAATGTTGGAAAGGGGGTGGGGGTACACACATATATATATATATATATATATATATATATATATATATATATATATATATACATATATACACCTATATATATATATATATATATATATATATTCCAAATGGGGTCTAACTAATGGTTTACAAAGATTTGTATGTATAGATTGTCTCTAGATCTTGTTTTTCCGGGTACAACAGTTATCAGAAAATTTTTCAAACAAGTAAAATGTCTTGCCAATTGAAAGAATTATGAGGGGGATCCTTCCGGGCAACAATATAAACTAAATGTTTAATTTGTATATATTTAATGTATATTTAAACCAGCGTATTATTTTTTTACAAAATTCACATTAACCCATTAACCGCCGCACCCCTTTGTGTTGGTCAGAAATATATTATTTTTATATGTGATAGATGGGACTCTAACTAAGGTATAATACGTACTCTGCATATGTTTTGATGAAAAACAATTGGGTTTTTTTAAAAAAGATTCAGAAAATGTATGAACTAATCAAATTAATTATCCTTTCTCTTTAAAGGTCCGATGAGGATTTGACTCGTGTTATACAATCTTTTCGTGATAGTTTTGAAGAAACGCATGTCGTAGACCTGAATACGGAGGTAGAAGTATTACTATGCAGTCAACCCAGCGAATGCCACATATTTAACGAAATAATGTAAGCTTTTTCTTTTCCTTATGTTTCGGTTAAGATCTTTTTTCGTGTGTTTTGGGTAAGAAGACGCAATGTATTTTCATCAATTTATTGAATAATAAAAATCATGCTTTACAAAATAGCAATAACCTTCTTAAATTAGGTTCCATTACATTTCAAATAAGCTACAGAATACACAAGCTAACATTATTGGAGACAATATTGATGCAATTATTCATTTTATATATACAATCAAAACATCATACTATGCAACGAGTGCGCACAATCGAAAAACGGCTTTTTATCTGTCTGAATAAAATTTCGTCTTTTCGTTGAGTGTGACACGAGTCGAATAATTTTTAAAAATTTATAAATTCCTTACCACGTGACATATGCATGAGAAATGAAAGGCAGTACATCCCGCAAGTATTACTAAAATATCCTTGTAGCCGGTAGGGATTCCATACAACTTCGGGATATGCAACTGCTCGAGAAATTTTACAGTAACGGGCACTCCAGGGATGAGCCCCGAGTGAATTAAAATAGTACATGCGGTCCCTATTTTTAAAACAGATTGCAAACTAATGAATCCCTTCACTATCAATAATATCTGTGCTTACAATAACACTATCACAATCTCTCGGATTTGGCAATTTCAATATTTCATTCTTCGCAAAGACTGATAAATTTGGAACGTGTGATTCGTTCATTATGCATTACTCTCTGAAGTGTATTCGCATCCATTTTAAAAGTCAGTGACAACGCTCCTAAATCTGTCAACATCTATTAGGGCTTGTGACTCGAGGTATACTAGTACACTAATAGGCGCGTCTATCGGCTTGGCGAATTCCAATCTGACTGAGATGTTTCCACTCTGTTGTGGACTTAAGTGTGTATTTAGACTAGCAGATAAGTCAGGTGTGATGTCAAACGGATAAAAGTTAAATTGATCGATGAATTCTTTCTGCGTTACCCCAAACCCGAGCTCATCACAAGCACCTCCAATATGGGACAGATTAATATATGCTCTCGAGCAAAGCGGGAACACAGAGTCTGACGAATAATCCATGTCCATAGCCCCGCCCAACGCAACGCCATTGACATATAGAGTTATATTTTTAAGGCCGAAATTCTCGAAATAAAAGGCACTCTCTTTATATTTTCCATTCACCGATGCGTGGTCCTGAATTCCAATTAATAACCTTTTAGGTAGAACTCCCAGGACGATGTTTTCGATCTGTTTCGATGCCAACCCTGCTGGCACCGTGTATAGTTTGATCTGTGCTCTGTTAATTGGGTATTTTACTGAGGCATGTAGTAAGTTTTTCTCAATTTCTATTTGTTTAGGTGAACATAACTTCACTCGCCGTACGGTAGGTATGTCTCCATAATATGAATCACAACTGGTTTTGCTCCCTCTTCTTGATCAGCTCCCAGATTTAAACATATCTCAGAATTCGCGCGGCCGAGCTTTATTTTCATATGTACCCAATTCACAAGCAACTTCTCCTGGAATGTGAAGTCTGTATGCAGGCGTCCAAAACACTCGTATATTTTCTTTTTAGAATTTTTAAATTTGTCCTTTATATTACTTTCGTATTTAGCTTGATAATAATCCTCGGTACTTAAAAAGGTATCCTTCGCTTCTTTGGAAAAGTTCAGCACATTTTCCAGATAGGCTCGTAGGTGATAGTACCACGTTCCTGCCGATATGTTGACCTGATTTAAATATACATCATACTGGTTGAATATGGAGTGCAGAAAGTTTGTTTCAGGGTATACAGCATATTTGTCATCACAGTCCGTTCCATCAGATACAGCTTGGGTCAAAAGAGTAAGGGTCTGAGCTAGGTATCACGAATTCTATTGGAGCACTGGGGGAACTAAGTGTGTTTAACGGGTTAATTGTAATAAAGTCACTCTACTCAATAGAAACTTGAGTTGGGGGTATGTCAAAGAGGGACAGCTCCGATTTACAAAATTGTGAACTACACGGATGAATGAAGCGTGCCATGACGAGTCAGAAATAGAACCACCTCTCTCGACAAGTAGTAAACAGTCTATGATTCATGAGATCAATGTCCTTAGCTTATATCTGTCAAAAAAATGGTCAACCATAGGTTTCATTCGCTTAGAACACTTCGTTTTTGATATCCTTTCTAACGCCACGAGCTGGTAATCCCTTCTTCCCGAGAGCCTACTTCTTCTTCTTCCCACCACCACGCATTTATCTCTCTGTATCTTTGATGATTTCGTCACGTGTACGCTTTAAGTGTTTTTTTAGAGCTTTAGGTTTAGCCACAGCCAATATGTCTTTTGCCGTGTTAAGACCTGATTGTAGCGCTTTCCTCCCGAGGTATCTGGCACCCCTCTTCAGCAAGGGGGCCTCCGTACATAGTATGGTTGAAAAAATGGATCCAAATCCACTACCACGCTGGTATCTCACACCTCGATAGACTGTGAAAGGCTTTCTGCTCATTACAACTCAGTGCGTCGAAAGTGCAGCTTCACTGTTAAGCTCCCATCACCGAATGGGAAATTTTTTCCCTCAATCGTTCTTATATATATTGAGATGTTAGTTATTAGATTAGACGCGACATTCACATAATGGGGCCTCTCATATGTAATACTGAAGCTCTTCCCTCTATGGTTGGGAATGTGAGCAATGCGCAACAAGCGTGCCTGGCTATCCCCAACAAACTGGTGCTCCACCATATTGCTTTAAATATAACACATGTCTGGAGGTGTATAGCCAGCAACCAGTTTCCCAATTCCATCTGGTACATTAGGCTGGACAAGTTTATGTTGTACCTCGTGAAAGGTATCTCTTTGGAAGGCTGATCGATATCGCCTCTAGGTTATAATCTTCAACAGTCCTTTGTCTTTAATATTTCTGTTAGCCTGTGATTTTAGGGTCACAGTATGTGCAGGGTTTTCTTTGTTTACGATTTCGTATACTAAATCATCCGTAAGATTTGAGGTTTTTAAACTTACGCTTAAGTCTCTCACAACATCTTCAGCCGCACCATAGCTGCCCGGACCTAGTTTTACTACTATACTGTAATACCGTGCATCCCAAATCTTGGCGATTATGGTTTCATCCCGAGTTACCCCGGCTTTTTCACACTCATTAGTCTCTAAAAATCGTAAAAACGGGTTCTTTACAATCAATATTTAAAAAGTGAGTATCCAACTAAATTTCACATATCCCCACCTCATACGAATCACGACCCAATTCAATGGGTCCATGGAGTTCTGTTACAAAGTTGGCCAGGGTGTTGTTAGGTTCTATAGACAGGGACGAGGAGGACGCTAGTATGACGTAGAAGTGGTTAGGCGCAATGTTGCATAACATTTAAGCTTCATTATTGCATCAGCTTTTATATAGGTGTTGAAGCTTTCTGGGTACCCTAGCCATTTCACCAGGTACATTTTTAGCTTTCCTGAACCTTTGCTTCCTAAGATTTTTCAATTTTAAACACACTTTTTCCTAAATTAAATGTCACTTTCTGCAACTCTTCGCGGTAAAAGCCTCCTGCGATTTCTTCCCCATTCAAATCTTCAACGTAATACAACATTATCTCGATTTTAAGTCTCATAGCACTAACTCTAAAAATCTCACGTGTCCAACCTTGCTCAAATCCCTTCGCGAATTTATTTCCCGAACGCGACAGCCTTACATAATCATTGATTTTGAAACATGCAGAGTGTGGGTGTTCTCGAACATCTCTCACATCAGGCTCTGTGGCGTACCTCTTTCTAAAATCTCGTTAGGTGTTCCAATCGTGCGATGGTGTGAGTTGTATGATGAGGCCAATGATTCCAGAATGTCTATATATCTGTATGTGTTTTTATGTGTAAAATAGCGGTGCATGCGTTCCTTTATGGTACGTTGAACTCTTTCAGCTAAAGAGCCTTATGTATAGAATTGGTAGTGTAGTAGCTGATATTAAACTCTGTCAACATGTTCTGAAAAGCTCGGCCTATAAATTCTTTCCCCATATCCGTACAAAAATAACCAGGAACCCTGTTTTCTTTCAACATCAACGTTTTGGTGGCTTTAGCAACTGTTTCAGGCGATGTATTTTTCAGAGGAATTAGCCACAGATATCTAGAGAACACATCTATTATGAATAGGATGTAGCGGTAACCATCGTTAGCCACTGAATATCTTTGCATGTCTGTTAAATCTGCTTGCCAAATAGAGTCAATCGATGCCACTGTTGTCTTGGCTGTTTTAAACCTTTTTCTCACAGGCTTATGAAGTGTATAAGCGTCCTGCTCCCGCAAAAACCTCTCAACATCTTTTTTTCCTACTTCATCATTGTAAACACTTCTGTACGGTCTATCTTCGCCACCGTAGGAAGCTGGGCTAGAAATATCATAATAACGTCTTCTTAATATGTTAGCTATTTGTGTATTTTAACAAATAAGAAGGGTTGGATAGAGTTGACCGTTGTTGTTGATTAGCCTTTTCTTTCTCCTCTTCAGAGGTGTTACCGCTGGGGGTGATGGCGTTCTCAAATGTGGCACATGCGATGCATGTTCCAAGTCTTTTAACCTGTTCAGATTTCCTATCATTGTTTTGGGGACATTTATTTGTTGTAGTCTTGCTTTAATATGCTTCCATCCTGATGATGAGGGCCCATCCCACTTTCTCACAAGATCATGGACGATGTCTACGATATTCGATCCCTGTACCTTTGCTCCTTCCAAAATGATCTCATCTGTATCGGTCCACTGTATGTTGGGATCCTCATTCAATAGATTATAAAGACTTAAACCTTTATTCCTCAATGTATGTGGGAGGGTGCTTTTTAATACATGCTCGATATGTTGTGGGGCCGACCCGTTATTCTTTGGTTGGTCAGCTCTATCGTCGGACAGAGGTCCTATGTCACCATGCTCATCGTTGGCCGTGCTGTGCCAAATAACCACGGGATCTCTGTCGGATTCTTATAATTTTCGTACTCGTGAAGAAATTTCTGCAGAACTTCTTGGTATAAAATTCTTTTCTCATCAGGTGTTTTTTCACTGTTTAATAGGGCTAAAAAATCGCTTTCCATTCTTTTAAGTCTGCTTTTACGAGGTTCTTCTAGAACCGTGTCTGGACTCTTTGAACCTTGCAGTGAAGCATACACCTCGTGTGGAATCACTACCACGTTCTTCATCATATTAATCTATTCAGTAAAGGACCCAAAACTGAAAATAAGATGGGGAGGAATGATCCTCCTCTTTGTACAATAATTCGTTTTTTCTTCTCCACAGTTTGACTTTTACGAGTGAGTGTACGTATTATGTTCTTGTAACGGCGTAGGCGAGCCTTCTGAGGGGGGGTTTCATTGATACATTACAGTTTATAACGTTAAGACAAATTTCACAGATGCATTTTAAAAAGTCGGAGTCGATATTTTTAGCAAACATCTGTTGCATTACCCGGGGCAGTCGATGATAGATTTTTATTAATTCATGGTATTTCTTTAGCCTCTTCGTCATTCAGGGATATACACCGTTTCAGGCTAGTTTGGAAATATATTCGTTCTTAGAACCACCCTAAACGTGTTTCGCGAATGAAGGTCACAAAGGAAATATCCATAACGCTGACTTGTAGCTTCTTTATAAACTTCCAAAAACTCCTTACGCTAATTCGAGAACATTTGATTGGCTAATACCCCAATTTCTGATACATCTCTACTTTGCGCGAATAAGACGAGATATTGTGTATTTAACGACACATCGCGCATGTATCTATTTTTGAAAAATAGATTCTGATTGATGAAGAACACGCTTATGTTAAGATGGTGGGAGAACACCGTAAATGTCTCGGCAAACGTTTTATCCATCTCCAACATGAGATCGTCAATTACAATGACTGTATGTTGATTTTCCTCTTAACGAATTGACGTCATATACACCATTGTGGAATAAAATATCATCTTGGTACTCGTTGAACACTGATTGATACGTCGAGTAGCACCATATAACTTTATGCGCAAATTTTGAGAACATCTCTCTTTTCTTTAATGATTTTAAGCATAAACACCGTTTTACCACATCCTGTAGGGCCAGGTATAATACATGTGAATGGGCTCGTGAACCTGAATTTTTCTACAAAATCCATCTCTAACACGTCACACTCCTAAGTGGGTCATTTAAAAAATATAATAAAAAATTTAAGTGGTGTTCCTTATATTCTACAATCTTGTTTTTCCTCTTATTCCACAGAACCGTGAATGATGATGAGGTACAGCATCATGTCCCCATCATCGATATTACAGATAACCCCGATGACAGTGTCGTTATTGTCACAGACTCCACCCCCGCTAACGTGCCCAAACCAGCGATACCTGTAGCATCACCCGACAATTCAAAGCGGAGGCATGATAAAGAGCCCTCCACGTCAATTATAAAGCGTGCCAGGATTGCGCCGGTTGTTAGACCACCAATATTAGAGCCCCAACCCTCTACGTCTTACGACACAAACCCTACAATAGTACCTTCCTCAAATAAAAATGTACCCCATTATTCCTGTTCAATTCCGGGTAGAGCCTCGACAGCAGCAGCAGCAGCTTCTCGTGCTATAGAGGAGGATATAACATTCGAGCTGGTGCGAACCGCTATCCCCACACCAGCCCTCTTGACTAGAAATCGGTATATATTCAGGGTTGATCCTAGATCCATGTATAGCAATGCTGTTGAACACGGACTGCGTCGTGTAGTCGAACGATTTGTGGAGTTTGCCCTTCAGAACCACGAGGAACGTGAAGTCAGGACGAGGCTAGCCTTCGAGTTCGGGTCAGATGACGGGGATGTAGTTGATTTTTGGGTAGTAATACCATTCAGACGCTTGGCAGCTGTAGATATAGAGTATATTTTGGGGCGTATAATGCAGGCTTCTCAAAGTAGTACAGCCTTCAATATGGGCAACCTCACGTTAAATATTGACCGTGTGTTCCGTGTTGCGTGTCATAGTGCCACACCTTATACGTTTAACTTCAATTCTCAGGCTAATTATAGACTGCATATAAACACCGATCGTGGTTGCGGCTTTATAGCATTAGTCTTAGCTCGTATGTTTACTGTGCTAAATACATGGACGCAAAAAATTTGGTTGCCTACAGTAGTGGAGTTTGCACGTACACTAGCTTCAGATTGCAAGCTTGAGTTTGATTGTAATATGGGTCCTGAAGAGCTGAGAAGGGTAGAGGAGGAAATGAGTGTTTGTATAGTCGTATTTGGAATAGATGATCCTCGTAGGACTGTGTATGTTTTTAAAAGCAGTGTGAGAGATCGTACAAGACCCCTACTTATTTTAGGATTGTCAGAAAAAACATATCCCCCCATCCGTAATATAAGGGACCTTTACGCGAGTTATGATAAAAGTCGAAAATATGGACGGCATCATGATTTGTGTAAGGGGTGTCTCGAGTTTGCGGATGATATAGTGAAACATTGTAAGGAGTGCTACATAGTATGTGCGCAGTGTGAACGCTCCAAATGTGAAAGCCGTGTGGTTGAAGCTGAGTAGAGGGACTGTGATGTATGCAGACGCACATTTTTCAATAATAACTGTTTTGAACTCCATAAGTCAATTGGCACGTGCAGGAAAATGAGAACCTGTGAATGTGGTGTGTTTCATATGATGGATAATGGGGGGAATTTCAAGCCTAAATGTGATGAAATTGACTGTTCTACATGCCATGAGAAATATAAGAAGGTTGGAGTAAAGCATGTATGTTATATGAAAGACGCTAAGCCTAAAAAGAGACCTTGTATAACTGTGTACTACGATATAGAAACATATACGAATGCTGAAACCAAAGAGTTTATCCCACATCTACTTGAAAGCCAGACTATCAATGATGAGTGCATGGAGATCGAGTGTGATGAGTGTTAAAAATGTGGTAAACGGACAAACGTATTTAAAAAGATTGCACACGACAGTCCCGTGAAACTCTTTGTGTCCTATATTGTCAAGTTAGCGGACAAGTTCCAAAAATGACTGTGTATATTCTTGCCCATAACGGGGCAAAATTTGACACACAGTTCCTTTATAAGGAGCTGCTTGAGCACGAGTCACCCGAGATATTTACAGGTGATCCCTTGAAAAGAGGAAATAAACTTACACAGATGCAAATAAGAGGTAATGTGCAGTTTAAGGACACTTTATTATTCACACCTTGTAAATAAGCAAAGCTACCAAAGGTAATGGGTGTAGCCGCCGAAGTTTCAAAAGGATATTTCCCTTACAGATTCCTCACTAGCGAAATTTTAAATTATGTAGGACTACTTCCACCCAAACATTACTTTAACTATGAATGTATTAGTACAGGTAAACGTGAAGATTTTGACCGCTACTACAGCAGTTGTAATGAATCTAATCCTTACAATATAGCTGATCAATGTGATCGTTATTGCGTGAATGATGTGCGCGTGCTTAGAGTATGTTTCCAGGCATTTAGAAGGATGTAAATAGGCCGGTTCAAATGCGATCCGTTGCAAGTCGAAACCACGATTGCCTCATTGTGCTTTACAGTGTTCAAGAACAATTTCATGCCTAAAGACACGTTAGCCGTCATTCACAGAAACAATCCCCGCAGTTATGGGCACAAGGCTCTTTACTGGTTCATACACATACATGAGCAGACAGGTGTATACATAAATCATGCCCGCAACAAGGGGGAAGTACCCCTTCCCATTGAGGTTAATGGTCGTGTTTTTTGGGTTGATGGTCTAAGCGCAAACCGTGACACTGGTGGGAAGACTGTGTACTCCTTTAACGGCTGCTGGTGGCATGGATGCCCACGTCCTGAGTGTGGAATCGTAGGAGATATCCACGGTAGATCTCCTGCCGACAGTCTTGCATGGACCCGCACCCACGATCAGATTATAGGCGCCCAGTTCACTCACAAGGTTTGTGGGAGCATGTATGATGCACGGATGGGAACAGATGGACAGTACCGTGAAGAAATAAACACGATCAAGCGTTCAATTTTGCTGGATCCTCTCAAATGCGGTGGTAGCTTGTTCGGAGGGCGTAAAAATCTCTTCAAGCTATACTTTCCCCCTACGGAGGGCGTGAAACTCCATTATTACGACTTCTGTTCTTTATATCCCTACGTGATAAAGAACAATCCGTACCCCGTAGGTGCACCTGAAAAACTGGTGGGACCTGACCTGCCCACCATCGAGGTGTTCCCAACAAATTTGAATGGATACTATTTCGGCCTTTCTTTCGTAGTTGTGCTCCCCCCTCGCGATTTATGGATGCCGATCTTACCCGTCGTTATAGATCATAAGCTCATGTTTCCCTTGTGCGTGAAGTGCGCAGAGGAGAACAATGGGGATTGTAATCACACAACCAACCAGAGTAAGATCAGAGGTGTATATACAAGCCCTGAGCTGGAGCTAGCCGTTCGCCATGGCTACAGAATATTAAAGATATATGAGGTGTGGAGGTTTCAGAAGCTACCCAACCTTTTCACGCCATATATAAACACTTTTTTGAAGGATAATGTAGAGGCATCAGGTTATCTGCGAGGAGTTGGTACCGAAGATGAAAAATCGGCTTAAATTCAACGTTACCATGACCGTGAAGGGATATAGCTTGGGGAAGATTTGTACAGAATACTGGCAAGGGGAATGTTCATTTGGCATAAAGTTATAGTGACGTCTGGGATTATGCCAACGCTCCCGATAAAGAGGTCATGGAGATCGTGAATGTAGGTAATACTTACATAATAGAGTACAACATTACCGAATTGGCCACAGATACCTCACGGGTTACAAACATACCTGTAGCCAGTTTCACAACGGCCTACGCACGCATCAAACTTTGGGGTCTATTGCATTCTCTTGGGTGGAGGGTTCTGTAAGCCGATACAGATAGTGTGATATTCACAGCGAGTGAGGTTGAATACATGCCGCTTATTGGTGAATTCCTCGGAGAGTTGACTGATGAGATCAAGGATGAGTATGGAGACATCGCATACGCCGACTCTTTCGCTCAACAGGGCCAAAAACTTATGGGGTACGGGTGAGAGTGAGGGAGGATATGAAATATATCGTGAAGGCTAAGAGTATCACGCTCAACCAGGTGAATCGGCGGGTCGTTAACTTTGATTCGTTGAAGGATCTAGTGTGCTTGGAAGATGAGGGCGTCCAGCCACCCCAACTAACTGTAGGTACCCACAATTTTCGGGCGCAGAAGCTGGGGGGCGTAAAGGAACTTAGGGGTACGAAGGTGTGCCGTAATACCTATAGGAAACGTTACCAGGTGCCTGGTACCTATAATACCATATCCTTTGGATACCATAATCTTTGATTGTTTTATACTGTATATATATTATGCCTATTGTTAACGATATGTTTATTTTATTTATTACACGTAATTGTAAATATATACCTTGAATAATTCGATATGTTTATTAAATAAATCGTGTTTCAATTAACGTTTCACTTTCTCCTGCGTGTGTGTTTGTGTGTGTGTATGTACAGGAGAAAGTGCTAAGCTCCCCCCCCCTGTATGGTCGATGAATGGTTACGTGACTCCTGCTACTGCCTGGACATATCTCTACCCTGCATGTTCAGTTTACCGCTGCAAGCCCTGGATCTCAGACGTGTATTTGACGAAATCCCATGTAGACGAAAACATAGTAATGGCTACCTTTAATATTGCGTGTACGACGTTTATGAAGTGGTATTCGGCAAAGTGTGAAGATATGGTGGATACTGAATGGCTCCCTATTTCACCCTCCTTTAATACTTTCAAGGCTACATTGAATCGTGCGAAACTTGATGAACAAGAGGTACAAATACTCTACGGCTAATCTGGCAAAAGCATTGCAGGATTTCGTGGTACAAGCGATGTAGTGAACTATGTTGTAGGACTAAACTTTATAAAAGCTTACATATACCGTGAAGTGGAAGAAGCAATACGTGCAGAAGAGAAGCAACGGTTATGGTTAGTGAGTCTTGTTGATGAGTGGTGTGACAAGCGATATTATGTCATGTTGAACCATACCGAAAACTCATACCCTGCGGCTGAGAATGTAAATCTTGTCATAATGGAGAACCTGAAGTATTTTTACCACTACATTAATATATATCATGACGAGGTTTGTAGAAAGTTGTGGCTAAAGGGCTTCATGAGTTTTTAACAGAATTAAGAGACGCGTATCGTCTGCTAAGCAAAAAGGAAAAATATGGTCATATGTTTGTCTCAAATAGTGCGCCGGAGTGTGATTAAAATGTGTTTAGCTCGTGAAAATCCCCTTGAACGAAAAAGTCTGGTGCGTATTCTGGGGAGTGGGAGTGATAAAACATTAAAACCGTTATTGCTTCATGTATCGCAGATGGACAGTTTCTCAAAACATCTATCCAGTATAATGGGATATAAGTATTCACATGAATCCTTCACGTTGGAACAACGCCGCACACGATTCACCAGCTTATGGTGTGACTCACTCCACACCTTCCGTCGAGCCGATCCGCCCATCTATGGCTCATAGTCATCTCAGAGTTTGGACCAACTGGACGTGCACTCCTCACAATAGAATACGATGGAGCTTCATTTGAGCAGCATTCTCAATGCCGTGTACAATGTGTCCGTGAAGAAGTCATTGCGCGTGTTCGGGCATAAAACTGGAGCCATTAACTATGTACTGGAAACGACTTGTAGACAAACACACTCAGCTAAACGGAATGTTGTTTATTTAAGTGTTGAGGAGATTATAGAGTCTTCGTGGTAGTTGAGAAGTGGAGTGAAGATCGTTATAAAATACCTGCAGGTGTAGGTACAAGAAGAGAGTAGATTACACTGGTATGCATCAATTTTGCTGTCAGGGGTTTTGTAAGTGATTCTTATAGAGTTTTCCCTGCTGATTTCGAATCTGCAATCCCTTTTTCTAAATCAGCTCAGGTTATCCGGCTATGGCCTCATAAGTAAAATAGAATTTTTCGTGATTTTGTCAAAGCGGAATTGGAACAGTAACATCTATCATCACTTGTTTCACTTGTATAATATCTTTTTTTACTTTTCAGGCATATAGATAAAATATTTCATAATGAATAGAGCGTGTAAAAATGATCCCAATAGATTCTGCTACATATGTGGGACGGTTACCATGCCAAATAACCAGTCCCAAATCACTAAATTTGTGAAGACAATGTATAGAGCATACTTTGGAATTAAGCTAGGGGACCAGGACAAAAATTTCGCCCCTCATATGTGCTGCAAGACGTGCATTGAAAATTTGAGAAGATGGAGCAAAGGCAGAGCGAAATCTTTGCCTTTTAGAATTCCCATGATTTAGAGAGAAGGAAAGGATCACGTGACAGATTCCTATTTCTGCATGACAAACCTCCAAGGTGGGCTTATAAATTTATTTTTCTTAAATATTTTGAAATCCTTGTATGAAACGACATAATATTCACCATAATGTAATATTCACCATATATAGCATAATATTCACCATAATGGTAATCATACATTTACATATACATATTGTTATAGAAAATACATTTACACATACATATTGTTATACAAGTTACATTTACATATAAAATGATTGTATATTTTCTTTCTTTTCATTCATATTGTCCCCGAAGGGACAATATGAATGAAAAAGAAAGAAAATATACAGACTCCATCGACCTATTTCATATCTTACAGACCGCAGCCTTCCCTCACGAGCCGCCACTGTCTGAATGCTTCTTCTATTTCATATGCAAGTTTTATATCCATGTTTCTGTGTTTCTATTTTCAGGAGTTAACAAGAAGAATAAACACATTGTTGTATACCCTGACATTCCTTCTGCTACGAGACCTGTACCCCATGGTCCTGGAATTCCAATACCCGACCCACCTCAAACCCTGGACTTCGATGATTCTGATGATGAATCAATGACCAATGCCAATGACCAGTCCCAGTCGTATATACCTCAAAATACCGCTTCAAATGAGCCGAGGCCTCTCAACCAGGCCAAACTTAATGATCTTACCAGGGATTTAGGACTTTCCAAATTAGCTGCCGAGATCTTGGGCTCACGACTTCGAGAGGACAACTTGCTGGCTCCGGGAACAACATTCTCCTGGTATAGGAAACGAGAGGAAGAATTCCGCAAGTTTTTTGCAGTGCACGAAAATACCTCTTCCTTAGTGTACTGCTGCAATGTTGAGGGGCTAATCGAATCCTTGGGCCTGCCATATAACGCATCAGAATGGAGGCTATTTATAGACTCGTCTAAACGAAGTTTGAAAGCAGCACTTCTCAACATTTGGAATAGGGTTGCATCAGTCCCTGTAGCACATTCCGTACAACTTACTGAGAGCTACGATAACATGAAAATTTTACTGGATGCTCTCGTATACGACCAACATAACTGGAGGATCTGTGGAGATTTGAAGGTAATACTAATATCATAAGTAAACTATTGCTATTGACTATGTTGTTTTTCCAAAGGTTATTTGAGAGCGTATAAGAACACTTAACTTCCCCACAGAAGTGATACAGTCCAATGCATAGATTTTTTTATCTGATAGAACAAATTCTCTAAATTCTTTAAATATTTTCATTTTTTTTCAGATTTTGGCATTTGTATTGGGAATGCAAGGGGTATACACGAAATACCCATGTTTCCTCTGCAAATGGGATAGCCGAGCGGATGAGAAGCACTATGCACAGCGTGAATGGGCATCCAGAGAGAATTTTGAACCTGGGTCGCATAATGTCGTTTCAGTGCCCCTTGTACCACCAACAAAAATTTTGCTCCCACCACTTCATATTAAGCTGGGCTTGATGAAAAATTTCATCAAATCAATGAATAAGGAGGGTTCAGCATTCCGATATCTCGAGAGTAAATTTCCTCATATATCTGATGCTAAACTAAATGCTGGGGTTTTTGATGGTCCTCAAATTCGAACTTTGATCAAGGATACTCAGTTCGAAAACGCAATGACTCCAACTGAGAAGAATGCCTGGCAGGCATTCAAATCAGTTGTCACTGATTTTCTTGGCAAGCGTAGAAGTCCAGAATACGAGTCCGTTGTCGAAAACTTGATGGAAGCTTTCAAAGCTCATGGGTCGCGCATGTCCATAAAAATGCACTTTTTGTGGTCCCACTTGGACTATTTTCCTGAAAATTGCGGGGATTATAGTGAGGAACAGGGTGAACGATTTCACCAAGATATCAAAATAATGGAAGAGAGGTACCAGGGAAACTGGGATATCAATATGCTGGCGGACTATTGCTGGTGTTTGAAGCGAGACGTGCCCGAAGAAAAACACAGACGGAAAGCCAAAAAAACTTCATTCCTTCCTCAATAAACTTTTTTCCATATTCATTGTATGAATAAAAGTATTTATTCACACAATGTTTTCATTTTTCACGAGTGTTCGTATAATATTACTCGTATCTACAGTGTTTAAGCTAAAAAAATCAATAAATTTGGGGATAAAATTGGACTTATAATAAATGGCCAATAGAGAAAAAACCTGACCTGATTGAGGAAAACCAATGTCATTTTCGAATTCAGCATGGTCGAATTATATAATATGAGTTGAAAAAACCCTCACAGCAGACAAAAAAATTTCATATGCATACCAGTGTTAGTGGTAATCCCTCATATGCCATTGTTTTTACGTTTTGTATAAATAACGATCAGCCATGCATTGAAATTCGGCTGATGTGGAAGAATGCTTCTGATAATAACGTTCTTGCCCCTACGCGAAACCGATTCATCTTCGACCGAATGTTTGAATTCGTCGGTTTCAGCAAGCTGAAGCCTATATTAGGCGTGTTACGGATATGCTTTATTTTGATACGGTTCTTGAATAGGCATACATCGCTCTGCTCGACGGGTTTACCGAGTGTAGGACTGAACAAGGCGAGAATGGTCTAGAAATGGATGCTTATTTAAAAGGTTTAGACTCTTCGAAATATCATAAGCTTTGGTACAAAGCACTTGAGCGGTACAGGGGTGAGCTCGCCTACACCGTTCACCCTGAAGAGCTATTTCTTTACATAATGAACAGCTGTCGTTACGACTTAGATTATTCCAACTGCCGCAATGAATTGTGAAGACGAGTTCACGATTGAAAACCTCGGATCGGTAAGAATAAACCTTCGATTGGAAAGAAGTGTTTATAAACTTGTATTTAATAATGATGTAGTTAACGATGACCTCTTTTCACGTGCTTTTGATTGTATTCTAGTCGTGTTTAAAGATAACTTTCCAACCGAATGTAAAGTGGGCACAAAAAGAGTATTGAACGATATGAAGGCCATTTACATCGACTACAGGCATCCCTATAACTTGAGCGGTGAAATAATGTTAAATCGTATTTAGTGCATAGTGCAAAGCAACAATGATGTAACTGTTGACTTGATCACGTGCGAGTTTAGTTAAGCGCAGTAGAACATAAAGTGCATGTATTTTGAGGGTTTTGCAGTATATATATTTTCTATATATTTAGTTATTTAACATAAATGTGTGTATATATTTAGATTTCTCCTGTACTATTATTTTCATGATTATTCTCCATCGTTTGAAACTGTATTTCTTATATTATTTTTTATTTTATTTTTTGGATTATATATATTGCATCGTTTAAAACTGTGTATTTCTTATATTATTATTATTTTTATTGTGTATATATATATATTCCATCGTTTAAAAATGTGTATTTCTTATATTATTATTTTTTATTGTACATATTATTCGTTCGTATTTCTAATACTATTATTATTTTTTATTGCACTTGTATTTATTTTTTATTTATTTTTATTTGCGTTTGTGTAGATTGAACTAATTTGATTGTATGTTTATTTGCTATATATTTCATGAAATTAATTCCAATAATTCGTTTAAAGAAACAGAATGATGTAATTGTGTTTCATTTAATTCTTTTGGTTGTGTATATATAAACGATATTATTATTTAATTATATATATATATATGTATACCAAATGGCTGGTTACGCCTTCTAAACCGACTGGCTACTTAAGACTTCTAAGCCAACTGCCAAGAATATATGCTTTAATTAAAGAAATAGCGCAATCTGGCAACTCAACCCTAATAATGTACACCTGAACAAGCCAGATTAAGCCTTCTAAGGCAACTGACCGATTAAGACCTTTAAACCATCAGTCAAGAATATGTTATAATTAAATAAATAGTGCAATCTGGCAACTCAACCCTAATAATGTACATCTGAACAAGCCATTTACGCCTTCTAAGTCAGATTAAGCCTTCTTAGGAGACTGGCTGCTTAAGCCAACTGGTTTATTTACACCTTATAAGACAGCGGGCGCTCGGATGACCTCTCATTATGTGTCTGGCTCCCCTGGACGAAACACCTCTCTATTCTTCTTAGGTTAAGGCTTACCTTCTTAGGTTAGGATTTCCCTTTGGGGGTGAGGACATCCCACCTTCTGCCCCAAAGACTCTCCTCCTCCTCCTTTCTTTCTCTTTTAGGTTAAGGTTACCCCTTTGCGGGGAGGTCATCCTTCTCCCCCAAAGCTTCCTCCCTTCATTGCAACTTGGGGAATAACCCCTCCCCATGTGCAAGAACCCCCACTTTGCAACATTGATCAACATTTGCAACATTCAATTGTACTCTCCCATTTTTCGCCCACACTACTATATATATATATATATATATATATATATATATATATATATGTTTGCAGACTTAATTAATTATTATTATAGAATTTTAAGCTTTAAAATGATAGAATTTTAACTTATTTCTAATTAAATTATTTTATTTCACTTTATTTTAATAATAATAATAAAGGAAATTCAAAAGCTGAATATATTTATGGATAATATAAAAGCTCAATTATTTCTTTCTAATACACATTTTTGTTGATTATGTATAGAGAATCAAACATTATAAAGGCGAAGGAGGTGTGTATTTCTTTTGTATGTATGAATAATTCTGTTTAATAAAAGTATGGGGAAAAGTGTATAAAAATATACTGTGAAGTAAAATTGTTGAATACAGAACAACTTTTCTAAAATTTTGATTTTTCTCATTTCTTGAACCGATTATGGAGCGATTTCTTGGTAAACGAATGGTTCATCATAAAGACCGTGAGAACATCTTTCCTATTCTGGACCGATTTTGAACCAATTATAATGATATTAATTAAAAATATAATTGGTTCAAAATCGACCCATAAAGGTAAGATAAACCAGTGTTCTGACCAAGAAGTCATTTCATAATCGGTTCAAATGGAACAATTAAATTTTCTGAAAAGGTGTTTTCTGTAGAATAACTTTAGAGTGGAATCATTCCAAGGTGAGAATTCTAACATTTGGAAGAATTGTTAGTAAACATTCAACTAAACAAGCTTAAGTATGGGAGGTAAGACGAAACTGGTATGAGGCATTGTGGAGTATGCTTTCAGGTACAGTTTGACACCATTTGTTCTAGAAAACATTCTTTTAATTTTTATATAGAGGCCTCCAAATTGGCGTGACGATCACGATACTCTTGCATTACGAATATTTATATCATTATTATTAAGTTTCAAACTCGTATACCAAAACAGATATTCAAAATCTGACGGAAAATTTACTTTTCATCAAATGAAATTAAATATTTTATTTGTATCCGACTTCAAGAACTAAATCTCTCTCTCTCTCTCTCTCTCTCTCTCTCTCTCTATACATATATATATATATATATATATATCTCCATTGGTTATGAAAAGGAGTTTATAATCAACGCGTAATTACATTTTTACACGACCTTGGCGTGACCTTGAAACGTAAAGAGTTTTATCTTCATGCTACTTGTAATTGAGCGCAACTCAAACTCGAAAGCGTTATAATTATATTTAAGCCTCGATCAAAGGCCAAATATGGCTACACAAATGCATATTGCTCCCTTTCAAGACATGTACAACTAGAGACACTGGAATAAGCTTTCATAACAAGAGTATAAAACGATTATATTGAAGAGAATATATTTCAAGAGGGAAGAATAAAAAGAATAATGCATATATGCATGGAAGGAACATGGTATATTTTGCTAAATTTGTTCCTTCATATATATATATATATATATATATATTATATATATATATATATATATATATAGAGAGAGAGAGAGAGAGAGAGAGAGAGAGAGAGAGAGAGAGAGAGAGAGAGGAGAGAGAGAGAGAGAAATTTTCACTTACCATTTGTAAATGAAAAAAATATATCATTATTAAATAGCAGTGATATAAGAAAGAAATAATGAAGAATAGCAATTCCTGTTATGGAGTTTTTTCAGATTATCTGTAATGTAGTTTAATTAACTGTCACTGCCTCAGGAAGAAAGAATGAGCATTCTCTGCACACTTTTACCTCGTCTTCATTTATTTACTGCATTTGAAATGAGGTGTTTTACAAAGTATGTGGTAATCAGTTTGAAAATGGACTCTAGATTCGATTAAAAATTAAGGTCGAGGTATATATGTTCACTGTACAGTATATGTATATATATGAAATAACCTTTTAATTTAAATAACTAACCAGTGATAGAATCCTACTTACCTTGGGGTTACTGTTTAACATTTTGCGCAATTAAAAGAGTTAAATATTTTTATCATTATTTCTTTCTTTATTTTGGAAATTTCAATAATCAGAGAAATATTTGAAATATCTTTTATTTACTCAAAGAAAAGCGAGCAATGAGTTCTGCCTGAATCCTGACAAAATTTCTTTAAATCCGAAATCTGTTTTTATTTTTATTTTCTAGATATTTCATTATATTTATATTATATATATATATATAGGGTGGCGCAAAATTCGCGCATCATAGCAATTTTCAGTGTTGACTATATATTTTTTTTTTGTTTTAGGTAGGGGGATGGCTGCGAAATTAACAGTAGACGAGAGGGTGAGCTTAGTTTTAATGTATGAAATGCCAGCTACAACAAATCGATGAATCGGTACAGAATTTAAATTCTGTACAGATTCATCGATTTGTTGTACCTGGTATTCCATACATTAAAGCCAAGCTCACCCTCTCGTCTATTGTTAATTTCGCAGCCATTCCCTACCTAAAAGAAAAAATAATATATTACAACCAACACTGAAAATTCCCATGGTGCGCTATTTTTGCGATACCTGTATATATATATATATATATATATATATATATATACATACAGTACAAGGAGTATCTTCATCAGAATCAGAGGTCCTCAGCTCGGTACCACAAGGAACAGTATTAGCTCCACTATTCTTCATAATCATGCTAACTGACATAGATGAGGACGTTACCAGAGACAGCACAGTAACATCCTTTGCGGATGACACAAAGATCAGTAGAAAAATAAGAAACTCAGAAGACATAGGATCTCTACAAACAGACACAAACAAAATCTACAAGTGGACGGAAGACAACAATATGAAATTTAACACCGAGAAATTTCAGCTATTACGGTACGGAAAAATAGAAGACCTAAAGTCCATGGAATATTATACCCCAAATGGACAGGAAATTCAGAGAAATTCCAGAGCAAAAGATTTAGGGGTTGCAATGACAGATGATGCGAAATTTGAAACACAAAATAAGATAGCAGTAAACAGAGCAAAGAGAATAACGCGTCAGATATTAAGAACCTTTAAAAGAAGGGATAGGAATGTAATGATTCCTCTACTGAAAACCCTGATAATACCCAAATTGAAATACTGCTCGGTCCTAACATCCCCATATAAAAAAGGAGACATTAGACAGCTGGAGGGGATCCAAAGAAGCTTCACAGCCAAGATCAATGGGTGCAAAGAACTAAATTACTGGGAAAGGTTACGAGAACTAGACCTATATTCACTGGAAAGGAGAAGAGAGACACACACCATTATTTACACTTGGAAAATAATGGAGAAACGGTGGAAAGTAGAAGCGGTAGACTGTGTCGTATTCCCAAATTAAAGGCGAGACAGGGACCATCCTTAACCCTGAAAGAAAATAGTTTTGTAGTGAGAGGACCAAAACTGTTTAATCAGTTGCCCAAGGACCTAAGAAACACGAAAGGAGTTGCAGTGGAAATCTTCAAAAGAAGACTAGACGCCTGGCTCAGAACAATCCCCGATGAGTCGGGCGTACCTGGCTATGTGAGGTGAAGAGCGCAAGAATTCAACTCACTACTTCACCAGGCCAACTCGAGAGGAGGGGCGACAAGCTTGACCTTCGCGAAGTGAGAAATCATCGCGCGGAACCTTTGTAAGGTTGTAAGGTATATATATATCAACTCTTGCACTTACCTTTTTATTAACAATATAGTCAGGAAAAACATCTTTTTTCCCTTTTACACTCTGTTCCGATACTCATCCATTACTCAGCTTTAATAAAGAGGTATATAGGCACTGATTTATGGCACTGACATCTGTATAGGTATACGCAAAATGAACAGGGTTTGGCGATATTCAGGAGAGTTAATGGGTTTTACAGTCCGTAGTATTAGCATTTTTTGAACGAAATTTTAATGTAAATCCATCAATAACGAAACCCCTCAGTTTAAAGGTAAGAAGTGGGCATAAACAAAAGTAAAGGGATATTGATTATATTTATATGCCACGAAGTGGTTTACATCCGGTGAAAGGGCATGGGCATGGCTTTTATAAAATTTTTAGTTTCAACAATCATTTTGTGTATATATATATATATATATATTATATATATATATATATATATATATATATATATATATATATATATATATATATGATGACTTAAATAAATCATAAAGTAAAACTTATCATATACATATGCGCCGCGGTGGTGTAATGGTTAGCATCGCTGACTACGAATCCATCGGCTCCGGGATCAAGACCCGGTAACGGCAGGCAGCTCGCAGCAAAACCCAGCTGTTCATCCTTCCACACAATAAAAAATTTGTTTGGTAGATAAATGGGTACCCTGAGTAGCCTAGTGGTTAAGACGCTGGGCTGTTGGTGGGGCGTGGTTCGGATTCCACGTTAAAATGTAGGTCTAAGCTGGAGTGACAAGCTTGAGCTTCGTCAGAATGAACAATTCGGGCGGAAGCAAAACCAAGGTTATAAGTTATCACACATATATTTTATTTACGCTTGTTTGAGGTTCAAGCGAAAATAATACCGTTTAGGTTTCTTGTTACTTCCGTATAGGGGAATAATTGAAAAGCCTCTTACAAAAATAATTTATTCGTCAAAGATTTTAACACTAAACAAATTACAATGCAAACTGACGTTTTGACATTAATTACATTTGTTAAAGAAAAGACATTTGAGACAACTAACTTTTACCTTAAGAATTTTAGAGTCGAAATTAAAAAGACAATTAAAAATGAAATGCATAAGCAATTAAAATAGATTTTTAGAATATTAACTAAGTGACTACTGTGTACCTTCTTGTTCTTTTGACCGCATCAATTCTAATGCATAAGATAATTAGAATAAATGATGAAGGTATATTTTAATTACAAATTTTCAACTAATCTTTTGACAGCAGTAGACACTCCCTTTTTGGGTTGGATTAATTACATGTAATCCCATTAGTAATTAATATACGCTCTTATGTTAGACTAACCGTATAAATTCTCTACGTGTGTATGAGAAAATGAACGCATTCCGTTTTCTATGCATCGTACGGTAAGCAATTTTATTTGTTTAATGAATTCTTTCGAGTCAAGTTCGTTTTCTTTACTCGAAGTTATGGGAGACATAGTATGAGTCTATTCAATTTTGTGAGCCACACATTTTCTTTGTTTAATTTTAGGGAGACCTAATTCTTCTATTATTACTTCAAGAACTTTAACACGGATTCTTTTTAGGACCTTACAAAGGCACGTCCAGAAATGAACTGGTTTCTACTCGCCGTTGGCTGTCTCTGCCTTCAATTATAAGGGAGATTTTTGTGTTCCTAATAATTACCTCAATCCCGTCTCTAACTATCATGAAAGTTATTACTCGTTAGTAGTATGGTGTCAAAATGGTGGAGTGCAATGCAATTGCAAAATATTACGTAATGATGCAAGAGTGCCACCCCAACCCCCCTTTGTTGCTAAGCCACGCACCCTCGTTGACAAGGAAACCCCTTTGTTGCCAGCCCCGAAATGGGACTGCAAGGGGTATGCAACCTGGAATTATCCCCCAAGCTTATCCCCCCAAAGGGGAGTGCCAACCCCAAAATAGGGTTGCAAGGGGTATGCAACTTGGAGGCGGAGTTCTCCCCCAAGCTGAACCCCCCAAAGGGGCATACCTAACCTAAGAGGCCTCTATGGGAGGGAAGGGGTTTCCTCACCACCCAAAGGGCCAGAAAGAGAAAGGACCAGAGATCCTTGCTCTGCTGGGAGCCGAGCTTGTATGACTCCGTCGTCCGCCTCCAGCTCTTTTATAGACCTCTAATCCGCCAGTTGGCTGAGTTGCCAGATAGCGCCATGTATTTAATTTATTAATCAGCCAGAGCCAGTTGGCTTAACAGTCAGTTGGCTTAGAAGGCTGAGAAATACATTGTTTATTATTCCTCCGTCATCTGTCTTAGAAAGCTGATAGCAATAATTAATTTAATTAAAACGTATATTCTTCTGTCATCTGTCTTAGAGGGTTGAGCTGCCAGATAGAAATAATCATTTAATTAAAGCATTTATTAATCAGCCAGAGCCAGTTGGCTTAACAGTCAGTTGGCTTAGAAGGCTGAGAAATACATTGTTTATTATTCCTCCGTCATCTGTCTTAGAAAGCTGATAGCAATAATTAATTTAATTAAAGCATATATTCTTCTGTCATCTGACTTACAGGATTGAGCTGCCAGATAGAAATAATCATTTAATTAAAGCATTTATTAATCAGCCAGAGCCAGTTGGCTTAACAGTCAGTTGGCTTAGAAGGCTGAGAAATACATTGTTTATTATTCCACCGTCATCTGTCTTAGAAAGCTGATAGCAATAATTTATTTAATTAAAGCGTATATTCTTCTGTCATCTGTCTTAGAGGGTTGAGCTGCCAGATAGAAATAATAATTTAATTAAAGCATATATTAATCAGCCAGAGCCAGTTGGCTCAACAGTCAGTTGGCTTAGAAGGCTGAGGATTACATTGTTTATTATTCCATACAATGGGAATATATGTATACGGCTAAATAATACACACACATATATATATATATATATATATATATATATATATATATATATATATGACTTTTAACCATTCGAACAAAGCATAACAATAGTTTTTCGAAAAGCTGAATTGAATTAATTTGTTAATATTTTTAGAAAGACATTAAGCCTTCACGTTCCTTTCCTATTCTGTAAAGTGACCATATGACCTAAATATGACCGTAAGGAGTGCCCACTTTTTGCAGAAAATAAAATGTATTGTCAGAAAAAAGACCTTCAGGACAATAGAAATATGCAGGTGTCGCTGAGAGCAAATCTAAATAAAAAAACTTCGAAATTCCGGCATACTTGAATGAACTGGTTTTACCAACAAACGGGTCTGATGCCCCACCCAGACCTGATGGCGGTCTGCCAATCACCGCGCGGTATACCTGCATGAACTCGTTCTGAAGATACCTATAGCTAAACCTCGCCTACCTTTCGTGGCTCCTCCCATTCATTGCTCGTGAAAAGGGAGCGTTGCTCTCGGATTGGTCGAAAAAGCATTACCCGTAAACCAATAGGCAGTTAAATCACGTTTGTGGGTTGGTCACTTAACCCCCTATAAATGGGGTGTTTCGTTATTCAGAACAAGTTTCTCGCCCAGTTCATAACAGCGTACATACAAGCCATGTCTGATATCTATAACTCCCCTGCCCTCATTGAAGAAAGCGATATTTACGGGCAAATAACGCTTTTTCTATTCAACACCTTAGGTCAGAATGAATTATTCTCATCTCAGAATGTCGCGAAAATTTGCGAGACAGTGGGGCAGCCCCTCATTCAAGAAACCGCTGAAATGTAAGTAATTTGTAATGCCATATTAAGTGCTTTGAAAATTAATGTCTGTGTCACATATATACATACACTATATACACACATTTAACTGCAATGACCACGCAGTATATTAATGTATAGAAACGACGTAAGTATAGAGGAGTGTTCTGCACACAAGGAAGAGAAATAACGAACAAATGAAAAATGAGGTGACCGCCCGGGAATCGAACCCAGGATCTTCCGATTGCCGGTCAGATATGCTACCAGTGTTGTGGTAGCATATCTGACCGGCAATCGGAAGATCCTGGGTTCGATTCCCGGGCGGTCACCTCATTTTTCATTTGTTCGTTATTTCTCTTCCTCGTGTGCGGAACACTCCTCTATACATACGTCGTTTCTATACATTAATATACTGCGTGGTCATTGAAGTTAAATGTACATATTCACGATTTGCGAGGGTGCCCTCTCAAGGCATTGGTTTCTGCCCTATGTAGCAGAATTACGACTTCTGACTGATCGAGGCCCGTTGTGTAGTGGTAGCATATCTGACCGGCAATCAGAAGATCCTGGGTTCGATTCCCGGGCGGTCACCTCATTTTTCATTTGTTCGTTATTTATCTTCCTCGTGTGCAGAACACTCCTCTATACTTACGTCGTTTCTATATATATATATATATATATATATATATATATATATATATATATATATAAAAGCTCTCGGTAGTTTTTAATTTTTAAACCAAAGTTCATTGTACGTGCTTCTATTCAAATTAAAGATGAAATTTTCTCACACAACTACCGCGAAATATTTTCAATTATAATCTAACTCCCTCATCACTATAACGGTTTTCAATTTATAGAAATTTAAAATCTTAGCGCTGCTCATTGTAATGTTTACGCTTTCAGAATATCCTTAACCTAACCTAGCAATGTTTTAATTTATACAGCGCAGTGATAATGCGAAGTAGTGTCACAATAAGTGTTTTGAAAAATCATGTTTAATTAATGTCTGTGTCCCATATATATATATATATATATATATTTATATATATATAACAGCTCTCGACAGTTTTTAATTTTTAAACCAAAGTTCTTTTTACGTGCTTCTCGACAAATTAAAGATGAAAATTACCAGTTTCTCCATAACAAATTAGAGACGCTCACATATATATATATATATATATATATATATATTATATATATATATATATATATATACGGTAGCCATCACTTTTAATTGCCTCAATTTCATGACAATTATTTTAATTACAGGACCGCCACGGAGTTAGACCGTGTTATAAACACTTTTGGCGAAAGGAGAGCGAGTGCTTCGCCGAACACCCCACCCAGCAGTGCAGAGGTTACAGTATTGAATGACAGTCAGCCTAGCGAGCCCGAATTTGCAGACGAGTTAATGTAAGTGTTTCGACCCCGTATAGCATTTTTAAAGTAGGTACATTTTTCTACCAGATAAATTATACTCATTGATTTAACCGGCTCTTTTCTCGTTTATAATATAACCTGGCCTTATTTACGACCTATATATATATATATTATATATATATATAACGTTTCAGTCGGTGTTATCTTATAAAGAAGCCATAATTGCAAATCATTTTCAGTTATTCTCTACATCTTTCATCGTTATTTCCGTATATATATCGGGTGGCCACAAAAAAACTTTACTTAATTGAAAGTTTAATAACTGCAACAATTCAAAACGTATGCGATTGAGATTTTGCACACATTAACAGATGCATATAATCTATAATTGCTGGAATTTTCAAATATGTAGGTTCTATAGTTTTGTTACAGTGAACAATTTAAAAGCATATGTCTAAAAATAGCATGCCTGATGTGCATCTGACACACGTGCGCTAGCGTAGGCTAAACCTAATGTAGCATAGTATGACACGCGCGCTGGCGTAGGCTAAACCTAATGTGAATTTGCTTTCTTTTATTTTTCCGCTAAAACCCCGCCAGCATGACGTTAAGTAAAAGTGATAAAGCCATCATAGAAGCATGTGTCAAGGAAAAAGGTTGAATGGAAATAGGATTGTCCGAGAATTCCCCGCAAAGAACTGGACTCGTCAAAGTGTTTATAACTTAATAAGAAAGATAAAGGATACTGGATCAACAGCTAGAAAACCCGCAGCGGCAGGCCCAAAAGTGTTTCAACAGAAGAAAATAAGGCTGCCGTGGAGGAACTGATTCAATCCCAGTAGAATACATCAAGAACTCATCGCTCCCAGAGACAGATTGCGTACGACCTTGGGATTTCTCGCTCCTCTGTACAAGGGATTGTAAAACGTTTGAAATTGAAGGCCTACAAGAGAATTCCAGTTTCTCGGCGTGATCAGAATGTAAGACAGCATAGAAAGACCCGCTGTAAATCCCTATGAACGCTACTCAGCTGAAGACGTGCAAAAAGTTGTTTACAGACGAAAAGGATTTCACGTTGGAGGTGGCCAAAAACAGGCAAAATGACAGGGTTTATGGTTCAAGGAAAAAGGACATTCCTCCCTCCAGGCTTTATCATGAAACCTCACGATTCAGCAGAAAAGTAATGGTATCGGCGGGAATTTCATGGAAGGGGAAAACACGAATTCATTTTATTGCCACAAACGAAACTAAAGTTAACTCTGAGCGCTACATCAACCTGTTACATAATGGGTTACTTCCTGATTGTCGTCAGCTGTATCCTGATGAGGCCTACATTTTCCAGCAAGATGGGGCACCCGCCCATACAAGCCGAGCGACCCAAAATCATCTAGAGAAAGAGACCCCTAATTTCATCAAAAAGGATGAATGGCCGCCTCAGTCTCCCGACTGTAATCCGATGGACTATTCAGTATGGGATTCCCTCATGGTGAAGGTTTTACGGCAGCCAGAAAGACAAATTCATCGAAGATGAACTTAAGGAGAAAATCAGTAGAGCATGGGAGGATATCACCTTAGATGAGGTTCGAAAGTGCATCTCCTCGTGGAAGAAGCGATTGAGGGCAGTTTACCAACAGGGAGGTGGTCACATTGACCATTTGTTTAAGTAAATTTTGTTAAGTTCAAATTCATTTTCTTCGGCATGCTATTTTTAGACATATGCTTTTAAATTGTTCACTGTAACAAAATTATAGAACCTACATATTTGAAAATTCCAACAATTATAGATTATAACCATCTGTTAATGTGTGCCAAAGCTCAATCGCATAAGTTTTGAATTGTTGCAGTTATTAAACTTTGAATTAAGTAAAGTTTTTTTGTGGCCACCCGATATATGGTATATATGGTATCTTTATATTTCTTGTACAGCTAGGTTTTTAGAAACATTAAACTTTTAAGAAGTGCATTCGTTTTTAAAAATAATTTTCTCTTTATTTTACATGAGCGAAACGGAGTTAGAAGAGATTATAAAAACTTTTGGAGAAAGGGTGGCGAATGAAGTGGTATCCACACCACGCTGCGAATCAGATGTCATGGTATTGGCACACAACCGCTCAACCGAATGCGCTGTCGTCACAGAGATTATGTAAGTATTTTTTAGCATATTAACAAAACACATTATTTTCATTTATTAAACATATACAAAAAGGGGCAGCGCCCAATTCTTAATTGTTACAAATGTATATACAGATTTACACAATATAGAGCTTACAAATTACAGGGGGTTACAACATGTGGGAATTTTTTTTTATCTGTCTACATACATATTTATCTTTCATATTTGTACCACACAAATCGAATAATTTTAAAAAATTCATAAATCCCTTCCCGCGCGACATGTGTATGAGAAACAAGATACAATATAGCCCACATGTTTCGGTGTAAAAGCTTTGAAATTGATATGGGGCCCAAATTATCTCAGGCACACGTAATTGCGCGATAAAATTTACGATTGTCGAGTCATGCGATGGGGGGAATCCGAGTGAATCGAAATAATAGTTCTTTACTTAGTTTTAAAATAAATCGCAAACCAGTGAATTCCCTCGCCACCCACAATGTCGGTGTTAACGATTGCCCCGTGCCAGTTTCTCGTGCTAGGCGGCTTCATTGTTTCATTCTTTGCAAAAACCCCGATAAATTTGGAACGCGCGAAACAGTCACTTTTCATCGCTCTCTGGAGTGTATTTGCATCCATTTTAAAAATCTGTGCTTATGTTCCTAAATCTGTCTACTTCTATTAGGGACTCTGTTTCTAGATACATTAGTACACTAATAGGCGCGTCTCTAGGCTTGGCGAAATCCAAGCACACTGAAATCGCACCGGTCTGCTGCGAGTTTAAATGGGTGCTTACGCCGGCAGTCAAGTCAGGCGTAACGTCAAATGAGTAAATATTAAACTGTTCCACAAATTCTTTCTGTGTTTAGGCCGATTCCAAGTTCGTCACACACACCTATGTTATGGGCTAAACTGCTGTATGCTCTCGTGCAGAGCGGGAACACAGCATCTGACGAGTAGTCCATATTCATTGTCCCACCCAATGCGACGCCATTGATATATAAAGTAATATTTTTAAGCCCAAAATTTTCAAACTTCAAGGCACTCTTTTTATAATCCCCATTCGTCGAAGTGTGGTCTTGCATTTCAATTAAAATCCTTTTAGGCAGTACTCCAAGAGCGATGTTTTCTATCTGTTTCGATGCCAATCCTGTGGGGATCGTGTGCAGTTTGATCTGTACCCTGTTAACCCTTTACTGCCTAAATATTTTGTAGGGTTAAGTAATGAATGCGTGTATTTGAAAGGTTACAAATTTGTCCTTTTGGGCAGTAAAGGGTTAATTGGGTATTTCACTGTGGTGTGTACCAGATCTTTCTCAATTTCTATATGTTTCGCGGAACTTTGTTTCACTCGGCGTATACGCAAATATGCCTCCATGATATGGATCACAACAGGTTTCGCGCCTTCTTCTTGTTCAGCGCCCAGATTTATACAGATCTCAGGGCTCGTGCGAGTAAGCTTCAATTTCATATCTACCCCGTTCATAAGCAACTTCTCCTGGAATGTAAAGTCCGTGTGCAGGCGTCCAAAACATTCATATATCTTTTTTTTAGAATTTTTAAATTTATCCTTTATACTACCCTCATATTTAGTGTGGTAATACCCCTCGGCAGATAAAAAGGTATCTTTCGCTTCTTTTGAAAAGTTGAGGACATTGTCCAGATATGCTTGTAGGTGGTAGCACCCCATGCCTGCTGAGATGTTAGTCTGATTTAAATATACGTCACACTGACTGAATATGGTGGCCAGAAAGTTTGTTTCGGGGTATGCAGCATAATTATCATCGTAATCAGTTCCATCAGAATGAGCTATGCGTAGTTTAGTGTACATTAAGGCGGAGTGAAAAACTCATTTTTCGAATTTTCAAATTGGCTAGTGTGGAAAATGTGTGGAGTAGTGAGGAAATAAGCTGGTATAAATTTAAAATCATAACATTAATATCTTCAGGTGCCACAATGATCTTCAATATTGAAAAAAATTGAAAAAAGCAGATTTTAACCAATAATTACAGAAGAGTCCACGATGCACAATAGACAAGAATTTATTCACACTTGTATAAAAATAGCTCAGTCAACCTTTAAAAAAAGTTTCTATTCTCTAAAAACAGTTTTCTATAGTCAGCTCACTCAGCTGTCACGTGAGTACCTCGGTTCAGTGTAGCTGTCGCTCTCGTAGCAGGTGGGTGTTCTGTTGTTGGCGTTACTCAGATAGTCTAAACTATATTTCTTATATATTTTGCATTTCTGTATTGTGTTGCCCTAAGTTTGCCATGTACTATTAACTGAAATTAACGTATAATTGATATTAGCTCTTTCTTTTTTAGATTTGTATACTTTCAAAATGTCTCGAGTTTGTGCAAAATCAACCAGGGCCTCAACTGAGTGCCCCATGTTTGGTATGGGGGAAGATTTGTGGCACAGGAATCTTCCTACATACGAAGGAGTTTTTAAATATTACTTGTTTGTAAGAAACGATTTGAAACATAATACTAATAAAGATCCTTCAATATCTCAAATATTAGAACAAGTTGTTGATAATTGAAAACAATTTGGGAAAGTGCTTCCGTCCCAATTCTGTCAGACAGGCGAATTGAAACAATGTTCAGAAGCTACCACGAAAAGTATCGTGTCATTATGAAGCCATACCAAAGCAGAAAAAATTCTGAAGCTTACAAAGCAAAGATTGATATGTTCAAAAAAGAAGCACACACGAAACTTTTTGACATTGCAGCGTGCAAGTGCAAAGTACTAACACAATGTTCTTGTCCCAAAGAAAAAACGGTTCCAAAGGAAGAAGTGACGTTCCTCTTAGATCAAAGGAGTGAAAGAAAACTGTTTATTGATAGAGTAGATATTACACCCTCAAAGACAAAAGCATCTACGTTGCTAAGAAAGCAAAAAGAAGCTGTGAGGCTCACCAAAGAATCTTCACAGGAGAAATTGCAGGATACAAATGTTGAATTATCATCAACGACATCAAATAGTGAAAGTGAATCTGGCGAAATATCAGACGATACATTTCCAGAGGCAGTTAGCTCGAAGAGAAAGCTCGAACAACCTGAAGAACAATTATTCAAGAAAAGGAAAACTACAAATCTACCTTCAGTGGCTACTGCTTGTGACAGGACTGCAGTTTCAGATCGAGCTGCAGCATTCATTGTTAGTGCAGTATTGCAAGATATTGGAGAATTTCTATTGACAATACATCTGAAGTAGTGGATAGGAGTAAAATCAGAAGAGAAAGACAAAAGAAGAGATCAGAAATTATGAAAGATCAAAATCAGGTCCCAATCAGAGGAATCTATTTTGATGGTCGAAAAGATTCTACACTCTTCCAAGAAAAAAAGAGTCCAAAGTATATCAGAAGAAGGTAACAGAAGAACATATCACTTTAGTGAGAGAACCTGGTTCAGATTATTTGGGCCATTATTCTGTGAATTCTGGATCAGCTGAAGAAATATGTAAAGGAATGTTTGAGTATATTGGAATAATGACATGAACCTGGAAAACCTTGTTGCCATTGGATGCGATGGTGCAGCAGTCAACCCTGGAGAAAAGGGAGGCGTTATAAGGCTTATAGAATTGAAGCTGAAGAAGCCAGTTCAACATTTAGTGTGCCACCTCCATGCCAATGAATTGCCATTACGCCATTTAGTTGCAAAGCTGGATGGAAAAACATCTGGCCCCCGCGGATTCACCGGTCCTATTGGCAGGGAATTAGAGAACTGTGAGAGTCTTCCTATTGTCGAGTTTGAAAAGATTGATGCTGAGGAACCAACTGTAGACTGTGAAGATCTTAGCACCGACCAAAATATCTAATTGATATTCATCAGGCCATAACAAAGGGATATTGCTCTCCAGATCTTGCTCATCGTAGTCCAGGCAAAATGGCACATTCACGATGGCTGACTACAGCAAATCGTTTGCTTCGTCTATACGTTTCAACTGTAAGTCCATCTGAGAACCTACAGATCTACAGAAGCTAAGGCTAACAAAGACCCTAAGATCCACTCTAAGGCTAGCCCGAGAGAAAGGGAGAGTAGGGGTTAAGAGAAGAGAGGAGAATAAGGGTTAAGTAAGGAGCAACACCTATCATTCGTGGGTTAACATTCATTCAGAAAAAGAGGGAAAAAGTCTCACCATCATCATCCGCCGGCCACTGCCGACAAGTCAGAAAAATAGTCGGAGAATATAGGAGAGGGGTGAAAGATGAAAAGAAGTAAAATAAGAACGCTTACAAACCATGCAAACACAGTCTTAACTCACTGTCATACCATGCAAACTACAAACATGAAAGAAAAGAGTTAGAGACATGCAAAGTAAGGAGGATAAGAAAAAAAAAAAAGTAGGTAAAGTTAAACAAAAAGTGGGTTAGTTTACGCTATGAGCTACATCTACATTCGTTAGTCTAATTTTTTTAATTTTTTTTTTTATTGCTGGCATCACACGCTGGCATGTCACAAGCTGGCATTCATCGTCAACAGACTCATCCTCGAGCACCACCACCAGAGCTCCTGTTGTTAACTTTCTTTTTTAATTTTAAACAACGTTAATATTTTTAAAATGTCTGTCAAGACGGTTCTTAACACACATTAACGCTGGTAGAATGAACGACTGACGCGGGAAGATTATTCCATTTATCAATTACTTTAAACGTAAAGAAGTTTTTAGCGATATTAGTAATGAAACGTCTGCCACGCAACTTGAATCCGTTATTGCGAGTATTACTATTATCGAAAGTGAACATTTGTCAAAATTTACGTTATCGATGTTATTAACGATTTTGAAAACTTCAATAAGCTCCCCCCTTAATCTCCTAGTTTCGAGTGAATACAAGTCTAACACTTTAATCCTATCTTCATAAGGCTTATTGCGCAATGCCGGAATAAGTTTCGTGGCACGACGCTGAACCCTTTCTAACCTATCAATATCCTCACGCAAGTACGGGCACCAAAACTGAACGGCATATTCCAAATGAGGCCTGACTAGGGACTTGTAAAGTGGCAATATAATATCCTTCGATTTAAATTCGAAATTACGCGCTATGAAGCCTAACATCCTATTAGCTTTTGCGCAAGACTCCAGGCACTGGTTCCTAACCTTTAAATCTTTAGTTACGCGTACGCCTAAATCTACTTCCTCGTCAACGCTCGCTAAATCCCTATCATCCATCGTGTACACGTAATTATTGTTGCGAGAACCTATATGCAAAACTTTACATTTATCTACGTTAAATTGCATCTGCCACTTATCCGTCCACTCCATAATCCTATCTACATCGTCTTGGATCCTATTTCTATCGTCCTCGTTAACAACCTTACCGCCTATTTTAGTATCGTCCGCGAATTTTGACACGTTACTAATCAATCCTACATCTATGTCGTTAATGTAAATTACGAATAACAATGGGCCTAACACTGAACCCTGTGGGACACCACTACCTACCTCTAACCACCCCGATTCACTACCATTAACTACGACCCTCTGCCTCCTAGCACGAAGCCATTCTTCTAACCAGTTAGCTACCTGACCGCGGATACCGTGCGCTTTAACCTTCGCAATTAGTCTCCTATGCGGAACTGTATCGAACGCCTTTTTAAAATCTAAATAAATAACGTCAGCTGCCCTATGCCTATCGTATTCGCGCACTATTTCGTTATAAAATTCTAACAAATTTGTTAAACAAGACCTATGGCGTCGAAACCCGTGCTGACTACTATTAATCAAACCCCTACTTTCTAAGTGATCGATAATACGATCCCTAACTACGGATTCCAAAAGTTTACCGACAATTGACGTTAAGCTAATGGGCCTATAATTGCTAGCTACCGCGCGGTCGCCTTTTTTAAAAATAGGCGTGACGTTAGCTAATTTGAAGTCTTCAGGAATAATCCCCGTTTCGAGTGACTGAAGGTCTACATCCCAATGTGGTTTTCTATTAAGCAAAGTACGTCTTTTGTCAATGGCTCAAAACATGTTTTCAAAACTATTGAACTAACAAGAACACTGAATGACGAAGTAAAGGATATTGTAAACCCTGTCATACAAAGAAATGCATTTTTTGCAAATCCAGAAAATATTCTAGCATCAATGATTCATGATGACCGCAGCGCAATAAGAGAATTAGCGTGGAGGCGAATAAAGAAAGCAAGGCAAACAAACAAGGAAAAAGTTGTGAGGCGTTTCACAGTACCTGTTATTCAATTTGAAGCTCTGATTATACTGATTTAATTAATTGGCAAAAATGCATTGTCACTGAACCACCTGTGACAAGACACCTGACAGAAAATGAGATTGAAGAATTCATAGAAAACAAGAGTACCCCTCCATTCGAGAAATTCCCTTGCCATACACAAGTAGTAGAAAGAATGGTAAAATTAGTGACTGAAGCATCATCAAAAGTATTTGGATTGAACGCGCGAGATGGCTTCATAAGATCAACACTTCAGTCACGTAAAAAAATGCCATCATTCGAAAGTAAAGCTGAATATAAAGTTTAAATAAAACGTTAATAGAAAAAAACATGCGCAAGGATGGGTGGTTGGGAGGGCATGGGTGGAGCTCGACACGCAGCCACCTCCTCGTGGTGAGTTCTGGATTATTTAGATCATTAATCAAAAGAACATTGATCTAAATAAACTAAGAGCTGCGTAATTCAGTAACTATTTTGGTAATTGGAACACTTAATATATAATAATAACAAGTAAGTTTCAGTTATTGTACTAATGCAGAATATAAGAAAATCATTATATTTCACTTTTTCGACGGCTTTGTGGCACCTGAAGATATAATTTCGCAGGACTAATATTTATGCACAGTCATTATCTATAGCACCCACATATTTTCCGCACTAGCCATATTTGAATTTCGAAAAAACGTTTAAAAACCTCATTTTCGATCCGCCCTAGTGTACATGTCCATACAGCTCGGGTCAAAAAAGTAAGGGCCTGAGCTGGGTATCACGAACTCTATAGGGGCACTGGGTGAACTAATCGTGTTTAAAGGGTTAATTGTAATAAAGTCACTGTGCTCAATAGAAGCTTGAGTTGGAGGCAGCTCAAAGAGGTATAGCTCCGATTTACAGCACTGTGAACTGCAAGGATGAATGAAACGTGCCATGGTGAGTTAGAAACAGTGCCACCTCCCCCGACGAGTATCAGTCAATCTATGATTCGTGAGAATAGCGTCCGCAATTTATATCAGTTAAAAAAATGATCGGTCATAGTTCTCATACGCTTAGAACACTTCTTTTTCGGCGCCCTTTTACGTTTAATACCACGGGACCCATTCTTCTTCCTAACAGTTCTCTTCTTTACACCACGTGTTGGCCCCCTTCTTCCTATCAATTCTCTTCTTTCCTCCGCCACGCATTTTTCTCTTAGCATCTTTGATGATTTCATCCCGTGTACGTTTTAAATGTTTTTTTAGAGCTTCTTTAGGTTTAGTTCCCGCGAGCATTTCCTCTGCTGCGTTAAAACCTGTTTGTAACGCCTTCCTCCCAAGGTACCTAGCCCCCTCTTCAGTAGTGGTACAGCTGTGCGCAGTATGGATGAAAAAATGGACCCAAGTCCACTACCACGCTGGTATCTCACCCCTCGGTATACCGTGAATGGTTTTGGACATTATAACTCAGTGCGTCGAAAGTGTAGCTTCACTGTTAAGCTCCCGTCACCGAATGGGAAATTTTTACCCTCAATCGTTCTTATATATATTGAGATATTAGTTATTAGATTAGTTGAGACAATCACATAATGGGGTCTGTCATATGTAATACTCAACTCCTTCTCTATGGTTGGGAATGTGCGCTACGCGCAGCAGTCGTGCCTGGGTATCCCCAACAAACTGGTGTTCCGCTATATTGCTGTAAATATAGCACATGTCTGGAGGCTGAGAGCTTACATCCAATTTCTCCATCTTCAGCTGATACACTAAGTTGGACAAGTCATCCGGTGCCTCGTGAAAGGTGTCTCTTTGGAAGGCTGCTCGATAACCCTCGGTTATAATTTTGAACACTCTTCCGTCTTTAAGATTTCTGTTAGCCTTTGATTTTAGCATTAGAGTATGTGCAGGCCTCCTCTGTTTACGATTTCGTATATTAAATCATTCGTAAGGTGTGAGTTTTTTAAACATATGTTTAAGTCTCTCACAACATCCTCAACCGAACCATAGCGCCCGGTCCTAGTGTCACAGTTGTACTGAAAAACTGTGCGACCTTAGTCCGGGCGATATCGTATAGTTTCATCCCGAGTTACCCCGGCTTTGCACACTCATCACAGTTTCTAAGAATTGTAAAAACGGCATCTTTATAATCAATATTTAAAAAGACGGTATCCAGCTGAATTTCACATATCCCCACCTCATACGAATCACGACCCAATTCAATGGGACCATGGAGTTCTGTTACAAATTGGCTAGTGTGTTAGGGTGTACAGACAGGGACGATGAGGACGGGAGCGTGACGTAGAAATGGTTGGGGGCCATGCTGCATACTAATTAAGCTTCATGACTGCATCAGCTTTTATATAGGTATTGAAGCTTTTGTAACCTAGCCACTTCACCAGGTACATTTTTCTCTTTCCTGTACCTTTGGTTGCTAAAATTTTCTCAATTTTAAACACATTTTTTCCTAAATTAAATGCCACTTTCTGAAGTTCCTCGCGGTCCCCCGAGATTTCTTCCCCATTCAAATCTTCAACGTAATACATCATTATCTCGCCTTTAGGCCTCATAGCCCTAACTTTAAAAATCTCGCGTGTCCATCCTTGCTCAAAACCCTTCGCGAATTTATTTCCCGAACGTGACAACCTTACATAATCATTGATTTTGAAACGCACAGATTGTGTGGTGGGTGGTGGTGGTGGTCCATCACTTCTCGGACGCCTGCCTCTTTCTAAAACATCGTTAGGCGTTGTACCGATCGTACGGTGGTGTGAGCGGTTGTAGGATGAAGCCAGTGAATCGAGAACGTTTATATATCTGAGCGTGCTTTTATGTGTAAAATAACGGTGCATGCGTTCCTTTATGGTACGTTGAACTCTTTCAGCTAAAGATGCTTTATGTATAGAGTTGGAAGTGTAATAGCTGATATTAAACTCTGACAACATGTTCTGAAAAGCTCGCCCTATAAATTCTTTCCCCATGTCCGTACAAAAATAGCCTGGAATCCTGTTTTCTTTCAACATCAGTGTTTTGGTGCTTTAGCGACTGTTTCAGGCGATTTATTTTTCAGGGGAACTAGCCACAGGTATCTAGAGAATACATCTATTATGAATAGGATGTAGCGGTAACCATCGTTGTACACCGAATATCTTTGCATGTCTGTTAAATCTGCCTGCCAAATAGATCAATCGAAGCGGCTGTTGTCTTTGCTGTTTTAAACCTTTTTCTCACCGGTTTATGAAGTGTGTAAGCATCCTGGGCACGCAAAAATCTCTCAACATCCTTTTTCCTTACACCATAAGTACCTCTGTACAGTCTATTAACGCCACCATAGGATGCTGGGCTAGAAATGTCATAATAGTGCTTACTTAATACGTTAGCCATTTGCGTATTTTAGAGGCACGTGGATAAGGTTGGCCTTCTACTCTCTTCTTTCTTCTCTTCAGAGACACTGCAGCTGTTGTGGGTGAAGGTGTACTCAGTTGTGACACGTGCGATGCATGCTCCAAGTCTTTTAACCTATTCAGATTACCTATCAATGTTTTGGGGACATTTATTTGCTGTAGTCTTGCCTTAATATGCCTCCATCCTGTTGGTGATGGCCTGTCCCACTTTCTCACCAGATCATGAACAATATCAACGATATTGGACCCTTGCACCCTTGATCCATCAACAATGACCTCGCCTGTGTCTGCCCACTGTATGACGGGGTCCTCACTCAATAGATTATAAAGACTTAACCCTTTATTCCTCAATGTATGGGGAGGCTGTTTTTTAGCACATGTTCGATGTGCTGTGTTCCGCTACTCTTTGGTTGCTCAGGCCCTGTACCACTATGCTCAGCGCTACTCGAGCTGTGCCTCACGGGGAGCTCTGTAGGATGTTTATAATCTTCGTACTCGTGAAGAAATTTCTGCAAAGCCTCTTGATACAAAACCCTTTTCTCATCAGGCGTCTTTTCACTGTTTAATAGGGATAGTAGCTCACTCTCCATTCTTTTAAGCCTACTTTTACGGGGCTCTAGAGCAGCGTCTGGGGTCCTTTGTAATGAAGCATACAGCTCGTGCGGGATCACAACCACCTTCTTCATTATATTAATCTAGTCAGTAAAGGACCCAAAATTGAAAATAAGATGGGTAGGAACGAACCGCCTCTTTGTACAATAATACGCTTTTTCTTACCCACAGTCTGACTTTTATGGGCGAGCGTACGTATTATGTTCTTGTAACGACGTAAGCGAGCCTTCTGACAGGATTTCATTGGAACATTACATTTTATAACATTGAGGCAGATTTCGCAGATGCATTTTAAAAAGTCAGAGTCGATATTTTTAACAAGCATCTGCTGCAACGACCGAGGCAGTCGTTGATAGATTTTTATTAATTCACGGTATTTCTTTAGCCTATTCATCATTCTGGAATGTACACGGTTTCAGGCTCGTTTGGAAATATATTCGTTCTTAGAAGCACCCTAAACGTGTTTCGCGGGTGAAGGTCACAAAGCAAATATCCATAACGTTGCTTTGTGACCTCTTTATAAACCTCCAAAAACTCCTTACGCTGACTCGGGAACATTTGACTGGCTAATACCCCAATTTGTGACACATCTCTACGTTGAGCGAATAAGACTAGATATTGCGTATTTAACGATACATCGCGCATGTATCTATTTTTGAAAAATAGATTCTGATTGATGAAGAACACGCTTATGTTAAGGTGGTGGGAGAATACTGTAAATGTCTCGGCAAACGTTTTATCCATCTCCAACATGAGGTCATCAATTACGATGACTGTATGTTCATTTCCCTTTAGTGAATTAACGTCATAGACCCCCTTATGGAACAAAACATCGTCCTGGTACTCGTTGAACACTGATTGGTATGTCGAATAGCACCATATAACTTTATGCACAAATTTTGAGAACATTTCACCCTTTTCTTTAATAATTTTAAGCATAAACACCGTTTTACCACATCCTGTAGGTCCAGATATAATACATGTGGATGGGCTCGTGAATCTGAATTTTTCTACAGCATCCATTTCTAACACGTCACACCCCTAAGTGACTCATTTACAGAATATCACAAATAACGAGTTCTGCTCCTTTATTTTGTTTTCTTCTTCCACAGAACCGTGAATGACGACGATGTACAGCCCACCATCATCGACATCACGGGTGAATCCATTGGCCGTGCATCTACAGGGCCCATACCCTCAACGGCGGCACGCTCAAAGCGGCGACACGCTGAAGAGTCCTCCACGTCAGGTATAAAGCGCGCGAAATACGCGCCGGTTGATGGACAATCCGCGGTACAACCCCAGCCCTCAACGTCTTACGCTACCAACCCTACATCAGCTTCAGCCCCTTGTACCTCCACAGCCCCCACCCGTTCTGTAGAGTCTGCTGTAATAGACCCCAGCCCTCAACGTCTTACGGCGCAACCCCACATCGTCCAATATAGGCACTCGTCCATCCTCCTCAGCGGTGACTCGTTCTGTTGAGGATGATATAACGTTTGAGTTGGTGCGCTCCGCAACCCCGACCCCAGCCTTGACTAGAAATCGGTATATAGTCAGGGTTGACCCTAGATCCCTGTATAGCAATGGAATTGAGCGCGGGCTACGTCGCGTTGTAGAGCGCATTGTAGAGTTTGCCCTTCAGAACCGCGACGAGCGTGAAGTCAGGACGAGTCTGTCCTTCGGTTTCGGCTCAGATGATGTGATGTAGATGATTTTTGGGTGGTACCATTTAGACGTTTGGCTGCTGAGGATATAGATTATATATTAGCGTATAAAGCAAGCCGCCCAAAGTAGTATAGCATTCAATATGGACAACTTCACGGTAAATATTGACCGTGTATTCCGTGTTGCGGGTCATAGTGCCACTCCGTATACTCTTAACTTCAATTCTCAGGCTATTTATAGAAGGCATATAAACGTCGATCGTGGTTGCGGCTTTATAGCAGTAGTCCTAGCACGTATGTTTACTGTACAAAATACGAAGCCGAAAATTTGGTTGCCTACGATCGTGGAGCGTGCCCGTAAACTAGCTGTAGACTGTGAACTTGAATTTGACTGTAATATGGGTCCTGAAGAGCTGAGAAGGGTAACAGGAAATGAATGTCCGTATAGTGTATTTGGCCTGGATGATCGTCGTAGGACTGTGTATGTTTTTAAAAGCAGTGTGAGAGATCGTACAAGACCCCTACTTATTTTAGGACTGTCAGGTACAACGTATCTCCCCATCCGTAATATAAGGTGCCTTTACGCGAGTTATGATAAAAGTCGAAAATATGGGCGACATCATGATTTGTGTAAGGGGTGTCTCGAGTTTGCAGATGATATAGTGAAACATTGTAAAGATTGCCACATGGTATGTGAGCAGTGTAAAAGCCCCAAATGTGAAAGCCGTGTAGTTGAAGCTGAGAAGAGGGATTGTAATGTGTGTAGACGCACATTTTTCAACAATAACTGTTTTGAGCTCCATAAATCAATTGGCACGTGCAGGAAAATGAGAATCTGTGAATGTGGCATGTTTCACACCTTGAATGGTAGCGGAAATTTCAAGCACAAGTGTGACGAAATTCACTGTTCTACATGCCATGAGAAATATAAGGCGGATGGCGTAAAGCATGTATGTTATATGAAAGACGCAAAGCCTAAAAACAGCCCTTGTATAACTGTATACTACGATATAGAAACATATACGAATGCCGAAACCAAAGAGGTAGTTCCACATTTACTTGTGAGCCAGACTATCTGCGACGAGTGTATGGAGATCGAGTGTGATGAGTGTCACAAATGTGGTAAACGGACAAACGTTTTTAAAACGAATGTCCACGATAGCCCTGTGAAACTATTTGTGTCCTATATTGTCAAGTTAGCCGACAAGTTCAAAAAAATGACTGTGTATATTCTTGCCTATAACGGGGCAAAATTTGACTCACAGTTCCTTTATAAGGAGCTGCTCGAGCACGAGTGCTCTGAGATATTTACAGGTGATCCCTTGAAAAGAGGAAACAAACTTATACAGATGCAAATAAGAAGTAATGTGCAATTTAAAGATACTTTATTATTCACGCCTTGTAAATTAGCAAAGCTACCAAAGGTGATGGGGGTAGCAGCTGAAGTATCAAAAGGGTACTTCCCTTACACTCTCCTCACTAGCGAGACTTTAAATTACGTGGGGCTACCTCCATCCAAACATTATTTTAACTATGGTTGTATGAGTGCAGATGAACGTGAAGACTTTGATCGATACTACAGCAGTTTCCAGGCCTTTAGAAGAATGTACATAGGCCGTTTCAAATGCGATCCGCTGCAAGTAGCAACCACCATCGCGTCACTATGCTTTACGGTGTTCAAGAACAACTTCATGCCTAAAGCCACCTTAGCCATTATTCACAGAAACAACCCCCGCAGTTACGGACACAAAGCTATTTACTGGCTCATACACCTACAACAACAGACAGGTGTATACATAAAGCACGCCCGCAACACGGGTGACATACCCATTAAGATTAATGGTCGTGTTTTTTGGGTTGATGGAGTAAGTGAAAACCGTGTCACTGATGTGAAGACTGTATACTCCTTTAACGGATGCTCTTGTGGGAGCATAAATATGATGCACGGATGGAGACAGACGAGGCGTACCGTGAGGAAATAAAGACGATCAAGCGTTCAATGGTACTAGATCCTCTCAATTGCGGTGATAGCTTCTTCGGTGGCGCACAAATCCCTTCAAGCTATACTTTCCGCCTACGGAGGGTGTGAAACTTCACTACTACGATTTCTGCTCTTTATACCCATACGTAATGAAGAACAACCCGTACCCCGTGGGCGCGCCTGAGAAACTGGTGGGACCTAGCCTGCCCTCCATCAATGAATTTTCAAGAAATTTGAATGTTCGCTACTTTGGACTCTCTTTCGTGGACGTGCTCCCCCCTCGCGAATTATGGATGCCGATCTTACCCGTCGTCATCGACCACAAGCTCATGTTTCCCCTGTGCGTGAAGTGCGCGGAAGAGAATAACGGTAATTGTAACCATAACCCCACCAGCGTAAGATCAGAGGCGTATATACAAGTCCTGAGCTGGCCCTAGCCGTACGCCATGGGTATAGAATACTGAAGATACATGAGGTTTGGAGGTTTCAGAAGCTACCCAACCTTTTCACACCGTATATAAACGCATTTTTGAAGGATAAGGTTGAGGCATCAGGGTATCCACGAGGAGTTGACACCGAGGATGAAAAGTCTGCCTATATTCAACGTTACCGCGACCACGAAGGTATACAACTTGAACGTGCCCAAATTGCAAAGAATCCTGGCAAGCGCTTTAGTGCAAAGTTGTGTCTAAACAGTCTATGGGGAAAATTTGCACAGAATACTGGCAAGGGAATGTTCATTTGGCACAAAGCTATAGCGAAGTCTGGGATTATGCCAACGCGCCCGATAAAGAGGTCATGGAAATCGTGAATGTAGGTAATACTTACATAATAAAGTACAACAACACTGAACTGGCCACAGATACCTCAAGGGTTACAAACATCCCTGTAGCCAGCTTCACAACAGCCTACGCCCGCATCAAACTTTGGGGTCTATTGCATTCTCTTGGGCAGAGAGTCTTGTATGCCGATACAGATAGCGTGATATTCACAGTGAGAGAGGGTGAATACATGCCTGCAATTGGTGAATTCATCGGCGAGTTCACTGATGAAATCAAGGATGAGTATGGGGACAACGCATACGCGCTCTTTTTTCAACAGGACCTAAAACTTATGGGTACGGGTGAGGATAGGGAATGAAACGAAATATATCGTGAAGGCAAAGGGTATCACGCTTAACCAAGCGAATCGACAGGTCGTTAACTTTGATTCGCTGAAGGATCTAGTGTGTTTGGACGATGATGAGGGCGCGGCCTCCCCAACTAGTTTGTAGGCACCCACAATTTTCGGGCGCAGAAGCTGGGGGGCGTGAAGGAACTTAGGGGTACAAAGGTGTGTCGTAACACCTATAGGAAACGTTACCAGTTACCTGGTACCTATGATACCGTACCCTTTGGTTACCATAAACTTTGATGGGTCTATTGCTAACTTATTCATCACACATATTTGTAAATATATATGTATTGAGAACAATCTTTGATGTGCCTATTGTTAACTTATTTTGCACGTATTTTAAATATACATGCTGATTATTTCGTTTATTAAATAATCATGCATCGACTTGTGTTTCACTTTGCGTGTGTGCGTGTGTACAGTAAAGTTAAGCCCCCCACTGTAAGACCGGGGACGTGATTCATCCCGTAGCCTGAGCAGGCCTCTGTCCCCGCGTTCTCAGTTGACCTCTGTACACCTTGAGCTCAGACGTGTATTCTCCCGCGTAGAAGAAAATGGCCACCTTTAATATCGCGTGTTCAACATTTATGAAGTGGTATTCAGTAAAGGGCGTAGATGTAGTGGACACTGAAAAACTCCCTATCCCAGCCTCCTTTGACTCTTTTAAGGATGCATTGAATCGTGCGAAGGGTCAGGCTATTCAAATACTCTACATATTCTGGCGAGGGGGTTGTAGGATTTCGCAGTACAGACGATGTACTGAAGTATGTTGTAGAACTAAGCTTTATAAAGGCACACGTGCACCGCGTGGTAGAAGAAGCGGCACGCTCAGAATCTAAACAACAGTTATGGGTAGTGAGCCTTGTGATGAGTGGTGTGATAAACGGTATTATCATGCTACACCATGTCGATTACTCATACCCTACGACTGAAAATGTGAATCTCGTTGTCATGGACAATCTTAAGTATTTTTACCACTACATTAATATATATCATGATGAGGTTTGTAGTGAGGTTGTGGCTAAAGGGTTATGTGAGTTTTTAACAGATTTTAGAGATGAGTATCGCCTGTTAAATAAAAAGCCTAAATATGAACATATGTTTCTCTCTAACAGCGCCCGCAGTGTGAAGATTTTTAGGAGATAAAACATTATAAAATGTGCCTAGTTCATGAAATTTACCCTGAGGGAAACTGTCTGGTGCGTATTCGGGGAGTGGTAGTGATAAAACGTTAAAACCGAAATTAGTTCTTGTACCGGAAAATTTCTCAAAACGCCTACCCAGTATAATGGGGTACAACAATTCATGTTGGGCCAGCTCCGCACAGGTTTCATTAGATTATGGCGACTCGCACCTCACGGATCATACGGGTTCGAACAAACCCATTCACGTATCATCAGGGTGAGTCAACCGCCCATCGAACCGTTCCTGCCTACCTGCGTGCCTCACGGCTCATAGTCTTCTCAGAGCTTGCACCGAGTGGATGTGCATAGTCATCTCGATGAATACGATGGAACTCCCTTTGAGAAGCATTCTCAACGCCTCGTACGACGTCTCCGTGACGAAGTCGTTGCGTGTGTTCAGGCGGGAAACCGGCACCATTAACTGTGTGCTTGAAACGAACAGTAGACCTGCGAGCAAGCGCAACGTTATTTATTTAAATCTTGAGGAGATGCATAAAATCTTCGCGGTAGTTGAGAGGTGGGCTGAGGACCGCTATAAAATACCAGCTGACGTAGGTATAATAAGAGAGGTGATTAGTGAAGCCTCCTCATATACCGTTGTTTGTACATTGAGTGTAAATAACAATCAACCATGCGTTGATGTACGACTGATGTGGAAGAACACAGCTGATAATGGCGTTCTTGTTCCTACACGAAACCGTTTCATCCTCGACAGAATGTTTGAGATCGTTGGATTCCGTAAGCTGAAGCCTATATTAGACACACGTATCTCAGACATGATTTACTTTGACACAATACTTGAATACGCTTACACCGCTGCTCGACGGATTTGTTGAATGTAGGAATGTGCAGGGAGAGAACGGGCTAGCTCTGGATGCGTATTTAAAAGGCTTAGACTCTTCGAAATATCCCGAGCTTTGGTACAAAACGCTTGAGAGGTACAGAGCTGAGCTCGCCTACACTGTTCACCCTGAAGAACTGTACCTCTATATAGTAGATAGCTGCCGTTACGACTTGGAAGATTATTTCAATTGCTGCTATGCCGGGTGAAGAAGAGTTCACGATTGAAAAGTTCGGTACGTTAAGAAAAAACCCTCGATTGGAAAGGCATGATTATAAGCTTGTATTTAATGACATATTTAACGATGACGTTTTTGCGCGTGCTTTTGATTGCGTTCTAGTGGCGCTTAAAGACAACTTACCTGCCGAGTGTAAAGTGGGTACAAAAATAGTGTTGAATGATATGAATGCCCTTTACATCGAATATAAACCGCCGTATCAGTTAAGCGGCGAGTTGATGCTTGAGCGTTTTTCCCACATCGTGCAGAGTAATGCCGATGTTGATGTAGCATCAATCAGCATTGAATTTACCGTTTTGTACCGTAGAACGTAAAGGCAATATATATTTTTACTGTAATATTTTGCTAATACTGCGTTTTGTAGGATTATATATAATTAATATAAATATATATATTTTTCTAATATTTGGTTAATACTATGATTTGTACATTTATATATAATTAATATAACTATATTTTTCTTGTACTAATATTTGACAATATAACTATATATTTTTCTAATATTTGGTTAATACTATGTTTTGTACAATTATATATAATTAATATAACTATATTTTTCCTGTACTAATATTTGATAATATAACTTTTGATAATATAACTATATTTTTCTAATATTTGATTAATACTGTGCTTTGTGTGATTATATATTTTCCATGTTTTGTACGACTATATATAATATAAATATATATTTTTCTAATATTTATTTAATACTATGATTTGCATGATTATATATTCCCCGTTCTATTATTTGATCATATATATATATATATATATATGTTATACACAAGCCACTTGATTCCCCATAATACCCCATGTTTTATCTTCAAAACAGCCCTAGAGATAAACCTCGAATGTCCTCATCGACTCGTGCGACGCTCCCCCCCTTTTTTTCTCTTTTTTTCTTAAATGCTTGAACAGCGCATCAACAGGACGCAAACCCCTAAGTTGCTCTCTCCCCAACAAATTAGTCTCGGTTGATTGGGCTCGCCTCGGCGCGCCTTGGACTCTGACGTAGGAGGGATGGAGTACGTAAACAGATGCGGGGGAAAAACCCGTTAGAATATATCTTGCGCTTCGTCGGGAATGAGTGATAGGCCGGGTGGCGATCTGGTAATTCTCCGAGTAGGTCTTGAGAGTGTTTGCTCGTTGAAGACTAAAATTCAGAGTTATCGAGTGAGATTTGAGTTTTGAGACATAGAGTTACGAGAGAATATTGAGAGTTTTTGAGAGAATATTGAGAGTCGTGAGCCTAAACTACAGCAAGGAAAGTAGCGGACGGGCAACGACAAATCTTGAATTATTTAACTAATGTTAATACTAGTTTAAGAAAAAACCTGAACTTAATCGTATCATATTTCGAATTTGAGATCGAACTTGTAGCCAAATGTGACTTCAATTTATTGATTAAAAGCTATGCAAACAAACTATTTCATTATCAAATACACACTGAAATCGGGGGTACAGAAGTAAGCGGAGGATAAAAAATTCACGCAGAGGGTCACTAACTTAAAGAAAGATTTATTATAACTTCAATTTACTCATCGAGCCATCGCAGTGACCTTGGAGAAACAAACAATTTGTAATAAGGGTCCGTCTCCCTGACAACGGACTTTTTATTACAAACTGGTGTCAGAAGTGGGATTTTCCCTTTCTGATACCCCCCTAAAAACCTAAGTGAAAAAGGAAAAAAGTGCTCTTCAAGTGTGTATATGAGGGCTACCAGCTCGCAACAGACAGAGACGAACAACAACGTGAGGGTCACCCGATCGAGAACCGTTGCGTGGGCTGCTGCTGCTCAGGCCGAGTCGACATCGCACCTTGCTACTGGACACCAAGCGGCAGGAGGAGTGAACTTTCCCACTAACGCGGAAAGAGAGGTAAGCGACCCATCTTGTGTTGCGGAGGTTTCAGAGGACGAGTGGAGAGCCTCCCTATAGCGGGCAGTTCCCCTAAATTAGCCCCATCAAACCTTCATTTCTTTCCCCCAAAATTTTGATATAAAGTACCTTTCCTTCCAATCGGTTCCCCTACACTCGAGTTTGAGACTAATCTGGATCCGAACCCATTTGTAACAAATTTTAGAGATTCAAATTCGGTCGAGTTTTGGCCGAGCTCATTCGAGAACATGCCTCTTGGCCAAGAAGAAATCAGTCCCAACCATGTATCAGCAACCACTCCCTACCCACTTTCCTCATCCCTATGTTTCCCCTTTCTATCCAATGTATCCTCACTTGTACTCCCCCAATGTAGGCCTCCCCGATCCACACGTTAATACTGTCCCGTATAACACGAGTAATGCACCCAAGGCCCATCCAAATAATGCCTGGTATAATCACGTTCAATGTCTTATATGTGAGGAGAGGGGACACAAAGCTAGTCAGTGCCCCCTGATTGAAGGAGTGAAGACATTGAAGGAGAGTGAAAGGGTGCGTGAAAGGGATGAGAGCTATAGGCGAGAGAATGAAGGAGATCATCGGAGGGAATGGACCCCAATAGGAGGCCGACGGTACGAAGACCACGAAAGAAGAGGAAGTAGGTACTCCTCCCCTTCCGAATATTCGAGAAGACGGAACTTCTCGCCGTATGAGAGAAACAGAGCTAACTATGGTAACCCCAGATACGATAACAGGTATGAGGGTAACCCCAGATACGATAACAGGTATGAAGGTAACCCCAGATACGACAACAGGTACGAAAACCGGTACCGCTCTCCGTCGCCCTATGAACAACGAAGAAGAAGGGACTATTCCCCTTACGACAGAAACTACTCCCCTTACGACAGGAGAAACGGAGGTTACCCCTCCCCCAACAGGAATGGAGGCAGGTATCCCGACAGAAGACCGGACCGAAGTCCGTCACCCTATCAGAGATACGACCAGGAGAGGGAAACCAACCGTGGAAGACGACCAGCAAAAGAGTGAAAGGGCGAAGAAATTCCCCGTGGCCCCGAAGAAATGAACCCTCAAACGAAAGGGACCCTTTCCCCCGTCGAGCATCATTCAAGGAGGAGGAAGAGGCAAAACACAAGACAAAGGAACTTGAATTGAAGCCGATATTGGTAAGGAGAAGAGTAACACACAAAACAAAAGAACTTGAATTGAAGCCGATATTGGTAAGGAGAAAAGAAGACGAAAGCATGAACCGGGATAGAAGAAACACGAGTGAGAAAATGAACATGAATGAATGGAATGAGAAAGAGAGGACAACAAGCAAGAATGAGGAAGTGAAAGGGATGAATGAAATGAGTGAAAGGAATGAAAGACGCAGCTTAAATAATAATACGAAAGAGAAGTGTTTAAATGCCCATGAAACGAGTGATATTGAAAGTATATATACGGTGCGAGAGGACGGAGCGTGTCTGCAGAGTGATTTGACCTTGAGAATGGAGTCTGCCTCATGCAGACCTGATAATGAGTGCGAGGAAAGAACAGGAGATGACCTTGACTTTGAGGTAAGGCCTTAGTCGAAGGACACAGATGCAGTGGGAATGATAACGGGATGTACAAGGAAAATGTATGAATTGAACGAGGGAGAGATAGAAGGAATACATGAATTAAAATTTGAAAGCACGATAGATGACAGTATGATAGATGAGGACACGATAGACCGAAGGGAAATTAATCCCCCAACGGAGACAAAATTGGTAAACGGAGTAGATGACGTGTGTTCATGTGACGTAAGTATGAGACATACCATGACGAAGAGTGACTCGTGTTTGTATTGTGGGAAGAGAAGTAGTTTGAATCCGGTGAATGACGATATAAACTGCGAAAGTAAATTAAAAATAAAAACGAGTGAGAAAAATATAGTAAAAATGGACGCGGATGGATTAGCAATACAGGAAGTGACTAAGTTCGGTGAAAGAGACATAAATGAAGTAGCTCCCTCGAATGAATGCCCCTGGGAATCGACCAGGGTAAAAATAAACGAAAGTTGCGTGAGGGAGAATGCAGAGCAACAAATTATGAATGTAAACGGTCCCATGGTATCCCTTGAACTTTTGAACGAAGGGGCCGATGTCGGTCTAGTAAGGGAAGGGTCAATTGACACTGTTGGATTTCGACCCCAAGTCGAAATTACGAGTCATAGTTGTAAAGCTGTGAATGACGAAGTCCTAACCACCATGGGACAGATAAAAATGAAAATAAGCACTGAGCAAAAATGTATACAACCGCAATTGGTTTGCGCGAACGAAGGAGGAAATATATCCGTTATCGTGCGAAATGAATCCGCGCATGATAGGGTTAAAGTTACGAGAGAAAGGACAAAGTTGGTAGGAGAAGTTCTACGATATGCGATTGCAAAGGGAAAAAACCCTGTAGCGCGCCAAACGAATGCTCTTCCAACAGCGAAGAACTAAAAAGGGAAGTGAGTGAAAAAGAGATCAATCGAGTCATGAACCATAAGCGCAAATGCTCTGAAGATAAAATTTCAGTGGAAATTTATAACATGGAAATGATGAGCGAAGTCTGTAGAGCAGGAAAGAAGGGAAGTACGAAAATTTGTGACAAATACTAAATTAGACCCCCAAGAAGGGAATAGATTAGAAAACCTTCTTGAGGACCATATTGGACGAAAGAGAAGAAAAGGAGACGAACCTGAAATTGTGACAGAAGATGAGGAAACAGGCGAGACGAATTACGTACGCCAGAAGAATAAACCCAATTATATGGACGAAACGAAAAGGAAAAAAGAGATAACCAATGAACCGCACCGCTTCCGCAGTCTGTACTCGGAAACAGATAACCTGTGGTCGCACGCGGGTCGACCGCCAAAAGTAATTTAAAGGCCCTGATTGCTGGTCTAGAAGATGAACTTATCGGCTAACGTTTAGAAGGCGATCGAACGAGTAAACAAGACACACACACGAATTAACCAAAGGTAACAAATAGGTAAACTCTTCCCCGAGAAAATAATGAAGGAAAACATTTAACCATAATCAAATTAAAATCTCCCCCCCTCCCCCCCACCGTGGGAGTAAATAAAAGGCATGATTCATGTTGGGAGTTAACAATGTTTACATAACTATATATATTTTATATCGTGTTTCATACGGGTTTATATCACTTTATGTTATTAATAATGTTTGATAAATTTATATATTTGATATCGTAACAGTTGACTCAGAAATTGGTACCGAGGGAATATTCACGAGAAAACAGTCAGTATAAATACATGGGCCGGAAATGGTAGCATGAGGTAGCTTAAGGGAACCGAGTGAAGGATTTATTAAGGATTCATTAAGATTACGAGAAAAGGAAATTTCCCTTTATTTATCATTGCTTATATAAATATTCTTTTATTTTTGTCCCAACTTAGAAAGTTCCTGACAGAATTTTCCCTGAAATTAATCATGATCCCCGTCTCTTAACCTCATGCGCCATACACGTTGGGGTGCAAACCCTCTCAAATCACGGAGTCCTTTTCCAAACAACGGGCTCCCTAATTCTGCAAGGCCCCACGTACACTTTCAGCGCACGTTTCAGTCTGAAGCCCAACTATCGAAACCTGCTGATCCTGAACCACTTCGTGATTTCGAGATCACGTATATCGTGAACTCCTCATTTACGAAGGAGGCCCTTCACCACTTCAACGCTTCCCTGTCTAAAGGAATAGACCTTCAGGATGTAACCCGGTACCTGCGCAGGGTCGACCTAAAGAAATCGGAAGAAGGAATGTCCTGCACCGTATCCTACGCCACCCTCACCCTGTGTCTCGCGTTGGGAATAGCAGTCATCGGAATTGCGATCTGGGAGAGACGGTGCTGTCGCCGAAATCCTCCGCCGGTGCCGACTGCCAGGTCGGAAATCCAGTCCCCTCGCCCTCCGGAAGAAATTCCCATAACCGATCACCGATGCCCCCTCGAAGCCCCCTCACCGACTTCGTTTTGCGCCAGCGAGTCCTAGTGCTGTCCGGTCATACCTGACCCCAGAATCAGTATCTAACGTTGGCTACGAGGAAATGGGGCATTCCCGTAATTAAGACTTAAACCGTTTCTCCCATCTTGCCCCTTAGTGTTTTTCTCCATTTTTAATACTTACGAAAAAACGACCGAATGAAGGTAGTTTAATTTATTGAATTAAATTTACATGGTAGAATTGAATTGCTTAATTAATAACTTCATTCAGTAATTGGTGCTTAACTAACTAATAATTAGTGATAAGTGTTTAATTTAATTAAATAAGTGATATTTCCTTCAGTGATTAGTGCTTAATGAATTGGTAGTTAGCGATAAGTGCTCGATTTACGAGCCTTAATGAAATGACCTCTCTTTATGCAAATTATAAGTTTCTCCGTCTGTGTATTTCAAATTTTCTTCCTGCTATATCGCTTTCCTTTATTTATTTCAAAAGCATATTAACTCACAACCATTATGATATCATTTTGTCATAAAGCGAGATTGCGAAAGTTGCATTCGAACTAATTGCTGACTGTACCTGATAACTAAATTATACTGCAAAATATAAATTCATATAATTTCATTCAGTTAACTAATAATGTAGGCCTTCGAAATGTAGGCTTTCGTCTTTCGGTTTAGTATGCAAAGTTTCAGTACACAGAGTGTTCTCGCGTCATGTAAAATTAATTTAGTTATCCCTTTCCACCCCTAATTAAGAAAAAATTAATCAGCTTCACCCAGTAAATATCTTGTTCACGATGTTACAATGAAATAAATGGAAACAGATAAGCAACATTAAAGGCTGCTCAGTTCCGAGCCATTAATTGGGCGAAGGGCATTGCCCTTATACAACCTTCAGCAATTAGAAGTCGCCCCATATAATATAAACCCTCCTACTGTGTATTTCTTTTCCTAAAACTATCCTCTCCTTTAATGAAATATCCATTGCACAGTGAGTTAATAAATATTTTAGATCTCTGTTCCCGTGTATACTCTAAGATGCTTACAAATTTTAGGCCCACTCTGTTCTCATAATTATTCGAAGAGGATGTAAACAGTTGTTAAGATCCCACATCCGCCGCTGGGCGCGAAGAAGTTTATGTCATTTTATACCTTTTATTCTAATTTAATTCTAATGAACAGGTCATTCCTGAATATCTATTTTATATTTTTCCTTCTTTTCTTTCCCGTATTTTCCCTACGTCTTCATGTATATAGCATTTCTTTTCACGCTCTTCTATGATCTTGCTCTTGTCACTTCCACTACTAGTACAACCATGATTATTATTGTGTGTATATATATATATATATATATATATATATATATATATATATATATATATATATATAGACGTTTTATTTAAATTTCCTGTAATTCCGTCGTGACTATGAATACTAATGCGGTAGGTAAACCTTTTCTTCTATGTTTTGAGAGTTGTCTCTCCACTACAAAGCATTTCCTCTGACGGAGCATTTATCTTTCCGTATTCACGGACCATTGAAGTCCTTCGTTCGGGATCAAGTTCCCTCAGGGATTCAATACTTTTTTTTTTTGAAGGGACGAATTTGTTATACACAAGCCAGTTGATTCCCCATAATACCCCATGTTTTATCTTCAATGTTTAAAACAGCCCTTGAGATAAACCTCGAGTGTCCTCATCGACTCGTGCGACGCTCCCCCCTCTTTTTTTTTCTTAAATGCTTGAACAGCGCATCAACAAGACGCAAAGCCCAAAGTTGCGCTCTCCCCCACAAATTAGTCTCGGTTGATTGGGCTCGCCTCGGCGCGCCTTGGACTCTGACGTAGGAGGGATGGAGTACGTAAACAGATGCGGGGGAAAAACCCGTTAGAATATATCTTGCGCTTCGTCGGGAATGAGTGATAGGCCGGGTGGCGATCTGGTAATTCTCCGAGTAGGTCTTGAGAGGGTTTGCTCGTTAAAGACTAAAATTCAGAGTTATCGAGTGAGATTTGAGTTTTGAGACAGAGTTACGAGAGAATGTTCAGAGTTTTTGAGAGAATATTGAGAGTCGTGAGCCTAAACTACAGCGAGGAAAGTAGTTGACGGGCAACGACAAATCTTGAATTATTTAACTAATGTTAATACTAGTTTAAGAAAAACCTGAACTTAATCGTATCATATTTCGAATTTGAGATCGAACTTGTAGCCAAATGTGACTTCAATTTATTGATTAAAAGCTATGCAAACAAACTATTTCATTATCAAATACACACTGAAATCGGGGGTACAGAAGTAAGCGGAGGATAAAGAATTCACGCAGAGGGTCACTAACTTAAAGAAAGATTTATTGTAACTTCAATTTACTCATCGAGCCTTCGCAGTGACCTTCGAGAAACAAACAATTTGTAATAAGGGTCCGTCTCCCTGACAACGGACTTTTTATTACATATATATCCTATTGTATATCCAATAATTAATAAACAGAACGTTGTAATGGTGTTTTATTTATTCCTTGAACACGTTTATATCATTTTCTAAAACAGAGTTATTGAATAGATAAGTAACGAGGCTGACAGCTCAGCCAACTGTAACATAAGCTTATTTAAAATAAATAACGAATCTGGCAACTCAGCAGCCAACTGGCTGAATAATAATTATATATGGCGTTGTCTGGTAACTCAGCCAACTGGCTGTTTGGGACCATATAAGAGGCAGCGGGCGGCCGACGGAGTCATATGCGTCCGACAGCTGTCGGATGAAGGATCTTCTCTTCCTCTCTTGCTATCTCTTTCTGCTCCTTTGGGGGGTGAGGAAGCCCCTTCATCCCCAAAGAGGTGCCCTTAGGTTAGGTATGCCCCTTTGGGGGGGTTCAGCTTGGGGGAGAACTCCACCTCCAAGTTGCATACCCCTCGCAATCCCATTTTGAGGGTTGGCGACAAAGGTTGGCACTCCCCTTTGGGGGGATCAACTTGGGGGATAACTCCAGGCTGCATACCCCTCGCAGTCCCATTTCGGGGCTGGCAACAAAGGGGGTGCTTGGTAACGAGGGGCGGGGCTTAGCAACGAAGGGGGAGCGGGGCTTATCAACAAAGGGGGTGGGGTGGCACTCTTGCAACGAAGGGGGGTGAGGGTGGCACTCTTGCAACAAAAGGGGTGGGGGTGGCTCTCTTGGAACAAAGGGGGTGGAGGGTGGCACTCTTACAACATTACGTAATATTTTGCAATTGCATTGCACTCCACCCTTTTGACACCATACTACTCTCGTTATTTGGCAGTATGTAAAGAACATTTTTATAGAAGATTTTAGTTTTTTAACTACTTATATTTTTAATTTGCTTTTGTACAATATCTTCTCTTTTTTGGGCCTTATTTATCCGACGCTGTCGCGCATAAGATTTACTTGGCCTTCTACGTCAACTTGCTAATTAATTTTTTCTATTTTTTAAGAATTACCAACATTTCAGAAGGTGTAATTTAACATGCAATTGAACCTGTTAATAGTGTAACATAATGGAATTTTCCCGTTTTATGCAAATATATAATTGTATAAGGAATCTCAGTTTTGAGCGCGAAGTGTGTATGATGAAGCCTAGTCAAATTTTAATGGCTACGTTAGTGTTAAATTTAACTTTTGATTTATTTATTAACCTATTTTTGGGGTAACCTGTACATGTACTTTTATCCGAAATTATTCAGAATCAAATAGACAATTGAATTCATATCTTATTTCTAAATTACATCGGTACTTAACATGCATATGCTTTAAAAGTTATGTACTCAACAATTTACAAAATTTCCTTTCAAAACGAAAAGAGAAGAGGCCATTTCCCGCGTTCAAGCGATTGTTTCCATGAACAATTTTGTTTCTTGGTTCAGTTATAACCAATAATTAATTAATCAACCTTTTCACATTCCCCATATATATATATATATATGAAAATTATTTCACGAAAGTAACACGTGAAAAATATTTATGATGAATAAAACCACAAAGAAAAGGAAACACAGAATGGTGTTCAAGCGCTTTCGTCTAATAACATCCTCAGGAACACTGAAGTACATAGAGTTACAGCCTATATATAGGTTACAGAAAAAAAAAAAAATATATATATATATATATATGTATACAATAAACGAAGAGATAAAAATAAAAATTAAACATTAAAGGATTGCGGGAGGAGCATACAAATTTGTAACGAAAAACTACCAATTTTTAGCACAAGATCAAATGAATTGTTTCCAACCAATGTTAAAGATAATTAAAAAAAAATACAAATTTATACAGGAAATCTGCCCTGATTTTAGCACTCTGCCCTTCTTGTTTAGGTTCGATGTATATAAAAATAAATTGAAAAATACAAGTTATTAGAGTAGCATACAAGTTTACCAAAGATTTAGCGTTCTACCCTTCTTATCTAAATCTGTTCTGAAGGAATTCAAAACAACAGGATCGAGTTGAAAAAGACCTTTGCTTATGTTGAAGTTATTTGTAAGTTGGATAATGGCAGACTCAAAGATATTTCTATTAACAATGTTGCTAGAGTGAAATAAAACTGAAGCATTATTCCAATCAATACAGTGGAATAACTCTGACAAATGGACAAAAATGGCACTGGACGACTGTCCTGTTCCAACGGAATATTGATGCTCATTTATACGTGTGTGCAAATCCTTTCCCGTCTGACCTATGTAAAAGGAATCACATTGTTTACAACCAATTTTATAGATAATGCCTGAATTATTGGTAGGGTTATTTTTTACAATGATATTTTTCACAATATTTTCTATGAAAATACTACATTAATATCCAAAAGTTTAAGTACATTAGCAATGCCTAAAAAGCCCGGGAAAAATGGAAGTACTAAAATATTTTTTGACAAAGTACGAGTGTTATTATTCACACGATAGAAAGTTCGTTTTGCCTTGTTGAGACAAAATTCCATAAACGCAGATGGATAACACAGATCACTTCCAATACCGTTGATTTTTTCCAATTCGGCATCGATGTATTCCGGACTGGCGATCCTAAGGGCGCGGAGAAACATTGAAGAAAAAATGGTCTTCTTAGTGGGGGTGATTGGAATAATGCTTCAGTTTTATTTCACTCTAGCAATATTGTTAATAGAAATATTCTTGAGTCTGCCATTATCCAACTTAGAAATAACTTCAACATAAGCAAAGGTCTTTTTGAACTCGATCCTGTTGTTTTGAATTCTTTCAGAACAGATTTAGATAAGAAGGGTAGAAAGCTAAATCTTTGGTAAACTTGTATGCTACTCTAATAACATGTATTTTTCAATTTACTTTTATATACATCGAACCTAAACAAGAAGGGCAGAGTGCTAAAACCCGGGCAGATTTCCAGTATAAATTTGTATTTTTTTTTTTTAATTATCTATAACATTGGTTGGAAACAATTCATTTGATTTTGTGCTAAAAATCGGTAGTTTTTCGTTAGAAATTTGTATGCACCTCCACAATCCTTTAATGTTTAATTTTTATTTTTATCTCTCCGTTTATTATATATATATATATATATTATTTTTTCTTCTTCTGTAACCTATGTATAGGCTGTAACTCTTTATGTACTTCAGTGCTCATGAGGATGTTATTAGAAGAAAGCGCTTGAGCACCATTCTGTGTTTCCTTTCCTTCGTGGTTTTATTCATCATATATATATATATATATATATATATATATATATATATATATAGTATATATATTAGGGTGGATCGATTTTACATTTTTTTCGTTTTCCATATTCTAATAGAGACAAAAACCTGCGCATGCATGAGAAAATAGCCTCTGTAAAATCTTAGCTTAATAGGTAATCATCTTCTGTCCCCGGCAGAGCGATGAAAATCATATTTTAGTAGTCAAAAACGTATTCTTATAAATATTTCAATATGCATCAAAATTATTCGTAATAACTATAAAGTCGATGAAAAGACCTCATATGATCGTTTTTCCAAGCGCGTTGTCCTACGTAAATATCTTTTGCCCCCGGCAACAACGTCAAATGTTGAAAAAATAGGTAATTTATATACATATTTTCAGATCGGCTCTTTGTCTTAAATAATGCATTTATATATTTCCCATAGCATTTATATCGTTGCTTAGGCATGAAATAACACACACGCATATTGAAATATTTAAAAAATTATAAGAAAAATACGTTTTTGACTACTAAAATATGATATTCATCGCTCTGCCGGGGGCAGAAGATGATTACCTATTAAGCTAAGATTTTGCAGAGGCTATTTTCTCGTGCATGCGCAAGTTTTTGTCTCTATTAGAATATGGAAATCGAAAAAAATGTAAAATCGATCCACCCTAATATATATATATATATATATATATATATATAGGTATATATTTATATACAGGGTGTTTGATAAATTTCTGTACAAATTGTAATGGGGATAGGCAACACCAAGACAAAACCTTTTCGTCTATAAGTGTATGTCCGCTGACGTCACCATTCGGCGCGAGAGAGCGCCGCTGCAATGGCTAAAAGGTGAAGTGGGCTAGACTCGCGCTTGCTGCGGGCATTCTAAATCGGACGTAGTACGCGTAACATGGAGAGCTTCACGACTGCTGAGATGGCTGACATACATATGGTGTATGGGGCTGCCAATGGAAACGGAAGAGCTGCTGTGAGGTTGTACGGACAGCGCTTCCCAAACAGACGTGTGTCAAACCACCAAAAGTTTGCGCATTTGCATCGGCGACTGCGAGAAACTGGAATATTCCATGCAAACATGCATGACACTGGTCGGGAGAGAAACGTGCGCACTCCTGACATGGAAGAAAAATCCTACGGCGATTTGCACGTATCCTCGGTGTGAACCACGACCTGGTCTGGAGAGTGTTGCACGAGCAGCAGTTATATCCATTTCATCGTCAGAGACTCCAGGCATTACAAACCCATGTAGCATGTGGATTTGCGTGCGCCCACACGTGAGAATTGCGCATGTTAAACACACCCTCACGTGTGAAACAGGCCTCAT
>JAJOZX010003108.1:122500-132500 GCA_023014485.1 Bathynomus jamesi | reverse complement strand
GTTATCCAGGTCACGATTCATGGGCCAGATACACAAAATATCGTCGACGTACCGCAACCAAGGGATGCCAACCCCCAGGATTCTCGGAATGTAAGTAATTTCGAAAAACTCCATATAAATATTGGAGAGAGGGGCGATAAGAGGTTGCCCATGGCCATCCCAAACACTTGTTGATAATACTCGTTATTGAAAGTGAATTTACAGTCTTTGATGCAAAGCTTAATAAGTTCCAAAACAATGTGTGAAGGTAGTGGCAGGTCATACTTATGTAATTTGGGAGAGAGAGTCAAGCATATCATCAATCGGCACTTTTGTAAACAATGAACAAACGTCAAAACTGATCAATCTATCGTTAGTTTCAGTACGTGCATTATTCAATTTTTCCGTAAGATCCATGGAATTTTTTACATGTGAATCAGAGATAGTTCCGAGAAAGACTTTGACAAGCCATTTGGAGAGTTTATAAGTGAAGTCGTACACCGATTTAAAAGAAGAAATCGTGTCATTACGAAAAGACGAAGCCAGAACTCTTCGAACGACTCATCTCCAACACTCCTCTCACTGGAAAGCCCTCCCAATTCCTTCAAGATATCCACCAAACGGCACTGAAGGTGGGCGTCAGCGATGATTTGGTGAAGCATAAATTCATCCAGGCGCTCCCATCCTCAATAGCGCCCGTCGTAGCAGCACAAAAGGAGCTGACGCTAACTCAACTCGGCAAACTAGCCGATGAGTTAATACCGTTCGCTCAACAAAGCTGCTACGCGGCGCCAACGTCAACTCGAGCCAATACAAGCCCAAGAACGAATATCCCCATCGGCCTAAAACCCTTCAGCGAGAATCAGCGGCCGGTGGTGTGCCGCGCGCACCTTTATTATGGCCCCCAAGCAAGGACCTGCAGGCCATGGTGCAAGTGGCCAAATAAAGATGACGCCAAGCTGCTCCCCTCGTCACGCCCAAATTCAAGATCTTCCTCACCATCAAGAGAAACGTCGGAAAACTAGATAAGCAGGCTGTGATTAACGCGACGTCCGGCCTGCCGCTGATCTCAGTCGCAGCTCGCATCGCCAGTCTGAAGGTCAATTTTATCATTGACACAGGAGCGAGCATCTCAATTTTACCACCAACTTGTGTCAATGATTGTCAACTCCACCCAACCGCAGTAAAGATTTCCACCGCAAACGGTCAGCCGCTCGAAATATTCGGAGAAGTAACACTGGACATATCAATTCCTAAATTACGAAGAATATTCAGGTGGCCATTCGTCGTCGCCCAAGTCTCCAGTCCACTTCTCGGCGCCGATTTTCTATCCCATTATGACATCCTTGTGGACTGCAAGCATGGCATTTTGAAGGATAGAGCAACAACTCTTCAAGCCACTACTAAACCTGTGCAATCCAAAGACCTTCACCTCATCAATATTAACCCTACCGACAAATTACCTCAAGAAATCAGGAACCTGCTTGACAAGTACTCCTCACTACTGAAACCAGCTCAACCGCAGAAAGTTTCCACCAACACTGTCAAGCATACCATCGACACTGGCAGCGCACCACCAGTGTTTGCAAGCCCTCGACGTCTTCCACCCGATAAATTATCCTCAGCTAAGGCTACTTTCAACAACTTACTTCAAGATGGAATTATAGAACCCTCAAAATCACCATGGGCCTCACCGTTACACCTCGTTCCGAAGAAGATACCAGGCGAATGGCGGGCGTGTGGTGATTATAGAAGCCTAAACGCTGTCACGAAACCGGACAGATATCCACTTCCTCATATAAGAAGTCTGTCAACATCTCTGCACGGAAAATCATGCTTTAGCAAAATCGATCTAGTCAGAGCATATCACCAAATTCCAGTCCACCCAGAAGATATCGAGAAAACGGCTATAACAACTCCATTTGGTTTATTTCAGTATTTATACATGCCATTTGGTTTAAGAAACGCCCCTGCAACATTTCAACGCTTCATGGATACAATTTTCAGAGGAGTTGACTGCGTATTTGTGTATCTCGACGATATTTTAGTCCATTCAAATAACGCAGTTGACCATTTGAAAGACTTAGAACGCGTATTCAAGATCCTTCAAGAACACAATTTAAGAATTTCCTTAGAAAAATGCATATTTCAGCAATCCAAAATTGAATTTCTGGGTCATGAAGTTTCCCCAGCAGGCATTCGTCCTCCTGTAAACAAAGTCTCCGAAATTCAAGATATTCCCCAACCGCAAGATTACCAAAGCCTCAGAAGATTCCTAGGAATGACGGGATTCTATCGCCATATGATACCCCGTTACGCCGATTTAGTCTCACCTTTAAGTGAAATCGTCAGAACTCAAGTCAAAAGCAAAAGTCTACAGTGGAACGACGAAGCAATTCAAGCCTTTCAAGATGTCAAGGATGCACTACGGAACGCCGTTACGCTTTGTCATCCTCTTCCATCAAGCTCAATCCTTCATTTAGTTACGGACTGCTCACAAATAGCAGCTGGAGCAGTTCTTCATCAAATAATCGACAGCACACCAGTTCCCATCGCCTTCTTTTCCAAGAAATTAACTACAACTCAGCAAGCGTACGCCGCATACGATAGAGAATTACTCGCAGCATACCTAGCCGTCCTGCATTTCCGTCAATTTTTAGAAGGTCGTCAAGTAATACTCTTCACGGATCACAAACCGATGGTTTCTGCCTACAAGAGTCCCTTACGAGCCAAGACAGACCGACAACAACGTCATTGGTCTGCCATCACGGAATACGTATGCGATGTAATACATATCTGTGGATCCGAAAACGTCGTAGCGGACTGCCTTTCACGCAACGTAAACGCAGTACATATCGACGCTTTCGATTTATCAGCAATCGCGGAATCTCAACAAAAAGATCAAGAAACGCAAGAATTTCTCCCACGTCTCAAGCCGTTCCCGTTTCCAGAAAATACAACTTTATATTGCGATACATCCACGCCATATCCCCGTCCTTTTGTTCCCAAGCAGCATCGATCTTCCATCTTCAATCAATTTCATAATATTTCTCATCCAGGCATCAAGCAATCACTTCGTATCATTAAATCAAGATACTTTTGGCCCTCAATGAATAAGGATATTCGAACTTGGTCCCGAAATTGTGAATCATGTCAATCCTCAAAAATTTCTCGCCATACAAAATCAGAAATAACCCCCTTCGATTTACCAAGTTCAAGATTTGAAACGGTACATATCGACATCGTCGGTCCCTTACCGCCAACCACTTTGCCCGGTCAAACATATCCTTCCCCATATAGATATCTCCTAACCTGCATCGATCGTGCCACAAGATGGATAGAAGCATATCCTCTGATTGATACTACAGCCACATCAATAGCACACGCATTTCTCGATGTATGGATTTCAAGATTTGGTGTACCACTGCAAGTCATAACGGACCGCGGATCCCAATTCGAATCCGAACTCTTTAGGGAACTCTCAGCTCTCATCGGATTTCACCGACTAAGAACTTTGTCGTATCGCCCTCAGACCAACGGAATAATTGAAAGATCTCATCGCACCATCAAGACAGCAATCATCGCTCGAAAACAAGATTGGCTCCCCGCTTTACCCATAGTTCTCCTTGGTTTACGCAGTCTCCCCAACGAATCGGGTTATTCACCGTTCACCACCGTCACCGGAACCACCCTATTATGCCCGAGGCCAATGATCGCCAATTCGTCGTCAAAATCCAATTCAAAATTCATCTCCGAATTAGCCAAGAAAATGACGCAAATCGATTTCGCCCAACTCTCTCAAGGAAACATTCACTCAGCCCCCAAATCATTCATTCCATCGGAACTCCACAAATCAAGCCACGTATGGGTACGCATCGACCGCGTTCGAAAACCATTCGAGGCACCATATCAAGGACCTTTCCGTGTTCTCGAACGCCACGATAAGTACTTCGTAATAGAAAAAACAACGGATCATCAGAAGCCATTTCAATTAATCGTTTAAAACCGGCGTATATAGTTTCAGGTCCCACACAGGTACCGGGCGCACAATCGGACGACATCGGATCGGAGAAAAAGCACGCAAGGAAAAAGGACGATGGAGGACGCACCTCGGAGGTAGCAAATACAGACCTCAGGACGGGCGCGCAGGACAACGCAACAACCGGAAACGAGGCCGACCGAGGATCAACGCGAGCTGGACGAAGGATCCGATTCAAATCAAGACCCGAATATTTCTACTTTTGATATACGTGCTCCGCTTCTCGGGGTGGGCAGTAGTGTGGGGCCGCGCAGTTAATTTTCCGCATTTATATTATTTTTATATTAGTTACCGACAAACCAATTTTGCGCGTACCAAATTGTATATATTTTATCATTGTGTAATTTTAAGAATCATATATAATCTTTATAAATAAGTATTGTACATAAATTTATATATATATATTTAATTAATTCAGCTGTATATAAAATAACAAAATCTTCTGTAAAATAACCTAACCGAGCTAATAATAGGGCGCATAGGGTTGCCAGGTTTGTGGGTTTTAATAAGACCGTAATGGTAGGGCAGAGAAGGTGAAGTGGACATGAAAAGCGAAATTAAGTCCTTATGATCTTTGAGAATGCGTTTCAAGCCACTATTAAATGATTTGATGACGTCATCCTGCGGGTTCTTCCTAAGTTTGCTGTATGTGCGGGGTCCTGGAGAAGCTCGTTCATCTTTCCGATGTAGTCCACTTTGTCCATAATAAATATGGTGTTAGCCTTGTCTGCTTTAGTAATATGGAGCTCCCCATCTTTTTTTAATTGTGAGAGGCCATCGCGAAAACGTTTAGGAAAGTTATCTTCGTAATTACCATTCGCCGCACTATAAACGAGGCCTTTAACTATGTTAAACAAATACTGAGGGAGATTACACTGTTTTTCAAAACACGCGAGACTGTAACAAATTTGTAAAGCCGAAGGTTTTTTAACAATAAAAAAGGACATGCCATATCCAAGGGCACTTTTTGCAACGTCACTAATGTTTTTCGAAGAAAGGTTCAAAACACACTTTGAGCTTGCTTTTTTACTCCACTGACTATTTCGAATGAGACTTTTAATTTTCCGATCCGAAATGTTACGAAGTGAAGTAGTTCTCCGACGCAAATCGTTGTAAATTTCATCAAACAAAGGTTGGATCGACGGTTGGGGAATAACGGTTACAAAATTATGTTTGGCGATGTTTAAATTTTTGAAGGCGGACCACTCATTTTGTCTGGTGACTTCAATATGTTTCTTTAAAATTAATCTGCTGAAGTTGTTGAACGGATGGTCGTCAATTTGTCTGAGGCGAATCGGAAGCAGGGATTTGGGAAGAACTTGCTCCTCTAGACAGTTAGTAAGAAACTTTCGTCGGATACGAATTGCATGCCCCTTCGTTAATGTAGAAGAAAACACGGACGCAAACGGAGACAAGAGAGGGAACAGCAAGCCGAAGGAACGCGTGGTGTTCATTATATGAAAATTATTTCACGAAAGTAACACGTGAAAAATATTTATGATGAATAAAACCACGAAGGAAAGGAAACACAAAAAGGTGCTCAAGCGCTTTCGTCTAATGACATCCTCAGGAACACTGAAGTACATAAAAGGTTACGGCCTATATATAGGTTACAGAAAGAAAAAAAAAATAAATAAATAAATAACATACATACATTCAAACATATATATATATATATATATATATATTATATATATACATACATACATATCTACACAGATACATATATATATATATATATATGCAATAAATGGAGAAGTAAAAATAAAAATTAAAAATTAGAGGATTAACAAAGAGGCAAACCGATTTGTAAGGAAAAATATCGATTTTTAGCACAAGATCAAATGCGCCCTATTATTAGCTCGGTGGGCTCTATTACTTATAAACTCTCCAAATGGCTTGTCAAAGTCTTGTCCCCCATTCTCGGAACTATCTCTGATTCACATGTAAAAAATTCCATGGATCTTACGGAAAAATTGAATAATGCACGTACTGAAACTAACGATAGATTGATCAGTTTTGACGTTTGTTCATTGTTTACAAAAGTGCCGATTGATGATATGGATGATATGCTTGACTTTCTCTCCCAAGAATTACATAAGTATGACCTGCCACTACCTTCACACATTGTTTTGGAACTTATTAAGCTTTGCATCAAAGACTGTAAATTCACTTTCAATAACGAGTATTATCAACAAGTGTTTGGGATGGCCATGGGCAACCTCTTATCGCCCTCCTCTCCAATATTTATATGGAGTTTTTCGAAATTACTTACATTCCGAAAATCCGGGGGTTGGCATCCCTTGGTTGCGGTACATCGACGATATTTTGTGTATCTGGCCCATGAATCGTGACCTGGATAACTTCCTCCTTCAGTTAAATGATCAAGTCCCCTCTATTAAGTTTACTTTAGAAGTGGAACAAGACAATTCAATCCCATTTTTGGATGTGCGTGTACATAGGGAAAGCCCAGGTTTTAAGTTTAGTATCTATCGGAAAACAACAAACAATTTGTCCTACGTACACTTTTACTCGGGACATGACACCCCGACTAAGAAGGCCATTTTTTCATCAATGTTTCTCCGCGCCCTTAGGATCGCCAGTCCGGAATACATCGATGCCGAATTGGAAAAAATCAACGGTATTGGAAGTGATCTGTGTTACCCATCTGCGTTTATGGAATCTTGTCTCAACAAGGCAAAACGAACTTTCTATCGTGTCAATAATAACACTCGTACTTTGTCAAAAAATATTTTAGTACTTCCATTTTTCCAGGGCTTTTTAGGCATTGTTAATGTACTTAAACTTTTGGATATTAATGTAGTATTTTCATATAACAATATTGTGAAAAATATCATAGTAAAAAATAGCCCTACCAATAATTCAGGCATTATCTATAAAATTGGGTGTAAACAATGTGATTCCTTTTACATAGGTCAGACGGGAAAGGATTTGCACACACGTATAAAACAGCATCAATATTCCGTTAGAACAGGACAGTTGTCCAGTGCTCTTTTTGTCCATTTGTCAGAGTTATCCCACTGTATTGATTGGAATAATGCTTCAGTTTTATTTCATTCTAGCAACATTGTCAATAGAAATATTCTTGAGTCTGCCATTATCCCAACTTTCAAATAACTTCAACATAAGCAAAGGTCTTTTTCAACTCGATCCTGTTGTTTTGAATTCCTTCAAAACAAATTTAGATAAAAAGGGTAGGACGCTAAATCTTTTGTAAACTTGTACGCTACTTTATTAACTTTTAATCTTCATTTTATTTTTATATATATCGAAACTTGACTCTAAAAGGCAAAGTGTTAAAACCCGGGCAGATTTCCAGTATAAATTTGTATTTTTATAATTCATTTGATCTTGTGCTAAAAATCGATATTTCTTACAAATCTGTTTGCCTCTTTGTTAATCCTTTAATTTTTAATTTTAATTTTTACTTCTCCGTTTATTGCATATATATATATATAGTATGTGTGTAGATATGTATGTATATGTATTATATATATGTTTGTATGTATGTATGTTATTTATTTATTTATTTTTTTTTCTTTCTGTAACCTATATATAGGCCGTAACCTTTTATGTACTTCAGTGTTCCTGAGGATGTCATTAGACGAAAGCGCTTGAGCACCTTTTTGTGTTTCCTTTCCATCGTGGTTTTATTCATCATATATATATATATAGGTACTCGATATATATATATATAGGTATATATATATATATATATATATATATATATATTTATATATATATATATATATATATATATATATATGTGTGTAAAAATGAACAATGAATACACCAGTAAACATTTGAAAACTTGTCGATCGATTTTTACAAACTAGTTGGTGATTCTATATAATTTGAGTGCGCTGATCTCAAAAATATAGTTAGTTTTTCCCTATCACGTATGGTTTTCTTACTACAGGGTGTGTCATAAATCCCCCATTTATCCCCAAATGTGAACCCTCTTATCGAGACCAACATTGGATTGCACATGCTAAACCATAAATTTTGTTGTTATAGACTACAGTAACGCTTACATAATAATGTAGGGTAAATATATATAACAACCAGTCCCGTTCCCAGCAAACTACTCTCTCCCCTCCCATCAATGGGTGGTTAACATTTGGGGACAGGATGAGATGAGGTATTACAACACCCCTTGTAGCACAAAATCTTTAGGTCATGGGTCGGGGAACTTTTTTGGGTATTACCCAAAAATCTATTAGAGTAAAATGAAATTACCCCCAGACTTCAAAGTAAACAAAAACAAGCCAATTGCTCTTAAAATTGTTGCATATGGTGTCTCTCATACCGCACGCATTACCCCCAAAATTTTTAAATGTACCCCATTTGGGGTAATTTACCCCTGTTCGCCGACCACTGCTTTAAGGTGATAGAGTGAAACCTAATTAAAGCAGAATTAAATAGCTCCTAGCTCTTGGACAAGCATATTGCTTGTTTATGAAAGAATAAAAAAATAACTGAAAGAAACAAAATATATTTACCTTCTTTACTTGCAAACATTTCAGGACTTATTCCAAAGACTTAAGACTACGAAGGTAGATCTGACTAATGACGACTAAACCGGTGCTTCTTTGATGCTTTCTTATGCTGTGCGTTAGGCTGATCTCGTTGCAGACACCAGCAGTAGTCCGCATCATATTTGTATGCCATCTTCCTTGATATCTTTTTCCATGGTTTTGATGTTCTGGTGAAATCGTTCCCCTTGCTCCTCAGTGACATCTCCGAGATTTTCGGGAAAACGGTCAAGATGCGAAAATAAGAAGTGAACTTTCAGGCTCATGTTGCAGCCTAAGGCGCAAAACTTTTAAAGCATATTTTCCACCAGTCTTTCATAATTTTGGCTTTTGTAGTTTCCCAAGAAGTTTTCAACAACATCTTTGAAACCAAGCCATGCTTCTTTTTCTTTATTGGTCATTGTGTTCAGGAAATGATCGTCTGTCAATAACTTTCTAATCTGAGGACCTATAAAAAACACCTTCCTTTTATTTTCTCGTAGCTAATCTTTGGATATTTTGAACAAATGTACTGAAACACTCACCTTCTCTATTCAATGCTTTGACATACTGCTTCATCAAGCCTACTTAATGTGCAAGGGTGGTAGGAGAATTTTATTTGGTTCAGCTAGATGTTCATGTAAATGTTCTTTGATCCTGGGGTAAGATTCTCTCTAGGAGGCCAAGTTTTCCTCTTCCAGTGTGGTCACGTGCTCGACTATCCCATTCGCAGATGAAACATGGCATCTTAGTGTATCCTGATTGCTGCCCAAGTAACATGCAAAGGACTTTGAGATCCCCACACAAATCCATCTGTGATTTTGATACTGAATTTTTTTCCAGAAGCAGTTTCATGTTATCATAGGTCTCTTTTAAATGAGTAGAATTGGCCACTGGGATTGATGCATATTTGTTACCGTTTTGCAGTAAACACTCCTTTTAGAGTGGTTTTAGAGGAATCTAAAACAACCAGTCACTGGTTTGGTATTCGATGCCTAGCTTGCACACTAATCCTGTGATGTCCTTGCAAAATACCAAGGGACCATTTTCTTCGAAAAAAGGCACGAAGTCTTTCTCACGATTTCTGTACCAAGCGAAGTATGTGTCGGATGCCAATAAATTGTTCTCCTGCAATCTAGACCCCAAAAGTTCTGTAGAGTCCTTAGTCAGATTCAAATCCCTGACTAAGTCATTTAGTTCGGCTTGGGTTAATGGTTTAGGAGGATCTCGGTCAGCTGTTGGCTGTTCATAAACATCATCATTGTCTGGATTTGGAGCTGAATCAGAATCTGAATTGTATTGATCCAGACTCTCGGGTGGGCGGGGAATAGGAACTTCGGACCATGGGGTACCGGCCTTATTGCAGATGGAAGACTTGGGTATTGAAGGCTCGCTTTATTCTTTGCATTATAACCTTTAACATTGCAAGAACAGAAGTAGCAGTCGT
>JAJOZX010003108.1:87500-117500 GCA_023014485.1 Bathynomus jamesi | reverse complement strand
GCTTATGACCCCGACTGCCTGACCCCAACCGTTAAGCATGGAGGCGGATCTGTGATGGTTTGGGCAGCAATATCGTGGAATACTCTTGGCCCAGCTGTAGTACTGCATGGTAGGGTTAACCAGGTCCATCCCATGGTCCAAACGCTGTTTCCCAATGGCGGCGCCGTCTTCCAGGATGATAATGCACCAATCCACACCGCTATGTTCGTTAAAAACTGGTTTGAAGAGCATGTTAGTGAAGTAGAACGCTTGGATTGGCCTCCACAATCCCCGGATCTTAACATTATCGAGCATCTGTGGTGTCAGTTGGAGCAGCAGGTCAGAAGCCGATTCCCACCGCCGGCGTCTTTGGAGGAACTGGAGCAGGGTTTGCTCGAAGAATGGCTCAGGATTCCTCTAGCCACTGTCCAAACGCTGTATGAATCAATTCCCCGACGCATTGCAACTGTTATTGCCGCTAAAGGAGGACCAACTCCATATTAAGAATAAAAACAGCCATTTATCAAGGTGTTCATATTATTTTGTCCAACCCTGTATATACAGTATATATATTTTTTCCAGTTTCTTTTTAAAGTTGCAAAAGAAAATGTTGCATATTTTGCTTGAAAATTGAGTAAAAGAATATATGTGGACATTATTTTTAGTTAGTTTTAGATACAAAGGTTAATAAATAAAACAATCTTAGGCCTATAAATAGGGTCAATAGTATGGACGCAAAATGGGAGAGTGCAGAGATAATGATCAATGTTGCAAAGGGGGGATGGGTATGTTGCAAAGGGGGGTGTGGTATGTTGCAAAGGGGGAGGGGTATGAATGAAGGGGGCGGGGGTAAGCAATGAAAGTGGGTAGGGGAATGCTGCAGGTGCAACAAGGGATCATGAAACTTGGAGGCGGCATTATCCCCCAAGAGAAATACAGGAGAAGGAGAGGAAGGAAGAGATGTTCACCTGGCAGGAGTCAAGTGCATATTAACAATTCAGCAGACCCGCCGTCCTCTTATCGGCCCCTAATCAGCCAGTTGGCTTAGAAGGAGCCAAGGGGGAGAGGGAAGGGAGCTTCGGGGGGTAGAAGGGAAGATGACCTCCCCCCAAAGGGAAACCTAACCTAAGTCTTAACCTAAAGTGGAAGGGGCGTTCTTTATTCCGCTGCAGTTCACATCATTCTGAAGGTCCCGAAGCGAAGCAGCTCTTATATAGAGGAAGGTTGAGTTGCTAGATACCATTTTTTATTTTAAATGTTCAGGTATACATTATTAGGGCGAGTTGCTAAATACCGCCATTTATTTTAATTCACACGAGATGCCAAAGCAAGTGAACTTTCTCCTTCAAGAGAATTAATTATTAAAACAATATTAATATTAATAAAAGAAATACATTTAAACTGAAATAAATAAAATACCATTACATCATTCTGTTTATTAATTATTGTAAATATATTGAAAGTAAGAATTTGTCTTCTACTGCACAAAATAAAAAATAATATAAGAAATACAATACAAAACTATAACCACCAAATTAATAGTTCAGGCGAAATATACACCCACACAAACACAAAATTGTATTTGACCAACTTTCTCCTTACCTTATATATATATATATATATATATATATATATATAAGATAAATAGCAGCGAGAACGACTTTCTCCTTAAAATTATTGATAACTAATTATTAAAACGAAACCCATTTTTATCAATAAAAGACAAATGGTTTAGCTAAAGAAATCATTCCATTAACATATTCTCTAAGAATATTATTCAGTTTTCTTTCATTAAAACCTTAGAATGTCTATTTACTTTTGTTTTTCCTTATATATATATATATATTTTTTTTTTTTTACACAAGATGTGTCTTTACAATTTCGTAAATTTTTTTCGTTCATTTTACTAAAGAGGAATTCCTTTATTCGTTTGTTTTCAAGCTAATTTCATTATTCTCATACAATAACGTTTATTTCCACACTGTGTTAGACGCGGAAGTGAGGGCAGGTACTTAAAGGGTCCAACCATATTTAGCCTGAAGCTTTTTTGAATGCCTCAAAGCTAACTGCAAAGTTCCATTTGATCTACTTCCTACCTTTCTCTGGAGAAAACCTCACTTCAGTCCAAATGTTAAATCTGACATTCTTATTACTACTGAAGTTAAAAACATGATTTTATATTATTTTAGAGAGTGAGAAAGTGAGGACCACACACACACACACACAATATATATATATATATATATATATATATATATATATATATATATATATTATATATATACACATAGGGTGGTACAAATTACAGAAGCAACAATAATAGCTAATTCGGTTTTCGCCGAATTGTTCATTCTAACAATGGTCAAGCTTTTCACTCCGCCTTAGACCTACAGTTTAACGTGGAAACCGAATACATTAATCCGGGCAGGGTGAAATGTTTTCGCCCCGATCTCTCAACAGCACCCGCCGGCTAATCCACTAGGATACTTAGGGTACCCATTTATCAACCAACTCGAACAGACATTCATGAACTAAATACAAATTAATCACACAGCCACGCGAGAATTAGTAAGTCAAACCGAATACATTAATCCGGGCGGGGAGAAATTACAATGTCATCGACCGATCTCTCAAGAGCACCCGCCGTCTAATCCACTAGGATATCTAGGGTACCCATTATCAACCAATCCAAACAGACATTCGTGAACTAAATACAAATTAATCACACAGCCACGCGAGAATTGGTAAGTTAAACCGAATACATTAATTGGTAAGTTAAACCGAATACAACACCCGCCGTCTAATCCACTAGGATACCTATGGTACCCATTTATCAACCAACCCAAGCAGACATTCATTTTCATGAGTTATTTATTCACACATCTTCGCGAGAAGTAAAAATCCAAAAGTCAGGAATCTTGGGAAAGTTGAGTTTAGTATGGGTGCAAAACATAGTAATGCACAATAATCTTCTAGATTCGATGTTTATGTCATAGGACATTACTGTGCTGTTAATGCCAGAGTAATGAAGAGTAGCAGCGCCAATTTTGTTTCCTGCGGTACTGAGCTGTGCCACTCTGATGAATATATTCCTATAACGAACTGCATCCGATCCATTCGATTTCACTAAAACCGTAGAAAGTACACTGTCTCTTTACTTTTGACAATTCTTTCTTCTCCGAATTAAATAAAACACCATTCTGTTTATTAAATATTGGAAATGTATAGGAAATAAATATACGATGGAATGATCAAGAAATAAAATACAAAATAATAAAAGAAATACGAAACGTATAATCTTCAAAATAATAGTTCAGACGAAATACACACACACACACACACACACACACACACAAAATGGAGAAAATGAAACGTTATTTGAAACATGAATTACATGGTCTACAAATTTTGAAAAAGTTTGTGCTTCGGAGATAAAATGTGTTTCCTATTATGGATTTTCGGGTGCTGAAAACGAATATGACCATAAAAACAGTCGATTGGCTACAGTTTCCAAGAAAATTTAAGTTACACATTTTGCGTATATGTATACCATATATTAGTAACATACCTGTATAATGCAGTCACTTATATTGATTCAACCCGTCGCTTCTTTGCTTGTCTCTTGTATTCAACTTCTGGAGCATCTCTTGTTATTGTCCAGCAGTAGTCTGCTAACAATGATGGACTCCATTTTCCCTGGTAGCGTTTCTCCATCGCTGAGATATCCTGGTGGAAACGTTCACCATGTTCATCGCTGACTGCTCCGCAGTTGGGCCGAAAAAATTCCAGGTGCGAATGGAGGAAATGTATCTTTAAAGACATATTGCAGCCCATTTTTTGATAGGACAACAGCAGGTTTTCCACCTGTTCCCTGTAATTGTCAGATTTGGTATTTCCGAGAAAATTGGTTGCTACTAACCGGAAAGCATTCCACGCTGTCTTCTCCTCACCACCTAGGATACGGTCGAATTCCTCATCTCTAAGAAGCTCGCGGATCTTTGGACCAACAAATACACCGCTTTGGGAATTTACCACCGAGGTACTTAAAAGCTGCCCCCGTTTTATCCATAACCTTAACAAAATTTTTCATGACGCCTAGTTTGATGTGTAAGGGTGGTAACAAAATCTTGCTCGATTCTACAAGTGGAGGATACTGAACATTTTTTGTTCCAGGTTCCAATGAGTGTCGGAGTGGCCAATCCTTCTTGATGTAATAAGAAGTCCTAGCCCGACTATCCCATTCACGCAGAAAACAGCAATACTTAGTGTAGCCCGGCTGCAGTCCAAGCACGATAGCAACAACTTTCAAGACACCACAAACCTGCCACTGATGTTTGTCATAGTTTATGCAGTTCAAAAGTTGCTTCATGTTGTCATATGTTTCCTTCATGTGGACTGCATGACCAACTGGAATTGATGGCAATACGTTGCCAACATGCAACAAAACAGCTTTTAGACTCAACTTCGATGAATCAATGAACAGTCTCCATTCATCAGGATTGTGAATAATGTTGAGAGCTGCCATCGGACCATCGATGTCGTTGCAAGCTACAAGGTCACCTTCCATGATGAAGAATGGGACAAAATCTTTTTGACTGTCACGAAACTTACACACACTAACATTTTCAGCGAGGAGATTCCACTGCTGCAATCTGGAGCCCAACAGCTCTGCCTTACTCTTTGGCAGTTCTAAATCTCTGATAAGGTCGTGTAATTCATACTGAGTTATCATGTGCGGTTTAGAAGATGTCAAGTTATAAACAAATTCAGGGTCTTGTGAAGTTGAAAGCTCACAAGTTTCGCAGGTTCCTTCATTCTCCTCGTCCTCTGACTCCAGGGAGAATGAGTGTGGGGCTCAGGAACGGGTAGTCCTTCGCCGTGAGGTACCGGGCGTATAGCAGAGGGTATATTCGGATATTGTAAAATCCACTTTTTCTTCTTGCAAATACCTTTCTTGACTGGAGGCACCATGCAGAAGTAACAATTGCTGACATGATCTGTTGGTTCCCTCCACACCATTGGCATTGCAAAAGGCATAGATTTCCTTTTCCGATTCAACCACTGGCGAAGGTTTGCACAAGTATTGCAGCATATGTGTGGAGCCCAGCTCTTGTCCTGATCTCCAATCTTACAGCCAAAATAAAGGTGATAGGCTTTCCTAATCACGGCGGTTATAGCACGCTTTTGTGATGCAAAAGTCAATTCTCCACAAACATAACAGAAATTATCTACACTGTTCATGCAATAACGAGGCATCTTTGTTCAAATTAGGCTGAAAAAAAATTCAGTTTCAAAAGCAAACACTAAAAAGAGTTTGACAAGGGTGCACTGTATGATTTCCGCGAATGAAATGATGCTGTGGCGTAATATGTACACGCCTGTGACACATCGACGACTTGACTCTACTGCGCATGCGCGTAGTTATATATTTTTTTTATTTTAATAAATTAATGTAATTACATTGCATTTTAATAATTTTAAATTAGGAAAGGGTAAGTTAGGTTAGTATTCCATTTATATTAATATCAAAAACATTATGGGAAGCAATATGTTAAAATGATCCAATCTATTTTTTAATAAATAATTTACAAATACATAATGTAATAGATAAATTTAAAATTACATTTTATTGCATATATATGTATATATTTACATTAATTTATTAAAATAAAAAAATATAACCGCGCATGCGCAGTAGAATCAATGCGTCGATGTGTCACAGGCGTCTACATATTACGCGACAGATGCAGTCCAGTTAGTAGGGTGCAGGGTTGCCTGATATCTTTATAAATAGAGCCAATTGGCAATTTTAGCATCATTTTCGTATTCAGTGACCCAAAATTAGTAAAGATTGACTACTTTTATTTCCGAAGCATTTTGGCTGTAGACCAGTGTTATTTAATATTCATAGACAAGTAACTAATAGCCTTGTTGCTGTTTCGTGCTTCGATCTCTCTCTCTCTCTCATGTACACTTTCCACAGTGTAACTTGTTTACAAAGTTTGATTTAATTAACAAAAATGTGACTTACTATTGGCGCTACTATATATATATGTCTATATATATATATATATGTATATATATATATATATATATATATAATATATACAGGGTGTCCCATAAGTCCGGCATCACAGGAAAAATAATGAAAAAAAACAACAAAAGCTTTTATTTACAGAACGTGCTTAATATGTCCACCATTGTTTTCAATACACAAATTCAGACGTGATACCCAGTCAGCAAGCACACGGTGAATGATGTCAGGAGTAATGGTGTTACATGCCCCAATAATGCGCTGCCGCAAATGTTCAACACTCCTAATTTTCTCTGCGTATACCAGCGCTTTCAAGTGGCCCCAGAGATAAAAATCTAGTGGCGTCAGATCCGGGCTTCTAGCTGGCCATTCCACAGGTCCTCGACGTCCTATCCAATGACCAGGGAATTGTTGGTACAGATATTCCATTACTTGGGTACTGTAATGTGCAGGAGCGCCGTCTTGCTGGAACCATGTTGGGAAATTTCCTTCTTCGTTCAAGACACTGGGAAATGCTTCCTTGAGCATACGTAGGTAGGTGCCTCCAGTGACATGTTCATCGAAAAAGAGGGGGCCTATGATGCGATCCTTCCAAATGCCACACCATACCATCACCCGAGATGCACCTTGTTCCTTTGAAGAGGTATACCAGTGAGGGTTGTTTTGAGACCAGTGGCCGGTGTTCTGTCGATTTACCTCACCATTTCCATAAAAAACAGCCTCGTCACTGAACAGAATGGTAGACGGGAAATTGGCATCCCGAGCATATGAATTATGGTTTGTAGAAATAGAAAAATATGAATTTCTCCTCTGATGCCGGACTTATGGGACATCCTGTATATATATATAAAGGAAAATCCAAAATACTTCTATTGCTATGCGTAAAGGAAAACAAAAACGCTCGCCGTTCTTAATGCTCTTAACCCTAGATAGGCATACATCGGTTTGAGAAACGCGACAGGCATACTCGGTATTCTTCACCCGGCCCAGGAAAAAAATTAAATTAAATGGTTCTATTCATAGTTTATTAATGAAACTTGGTAGGTCTGTATTTGAACCTTTACTCTATACAGTAGTACAATATAAAAGGAAATGTAATGAAAATGCACGAGTTGCTGGAATTTGAAAAAAATATTTGTTATTTTTTGGAAAAAAGTTTGAGATCTTATCAAAAGTAGACTGCTAAAAATATATGAGTCCAACTCCTGTTTTTATGGCCTTAAATTATGGCCATGGAGTGCGTCCCTCTTCATTCCCAAGCACAGGCTGTCAGCTCCTCTGGTATCCTGAAACCAGACCAGAAAACATGCGCTATAAAAACTTGTGGCAAAAATCTCTATTTTCAAGTAGTCATATGTAACCCATGAAATCGAATCTAATTCCTTTTATCATACATAATATATGTTAAAAAATGTTTTTACACATTATAGTACATTGCATATATATATATATATATATATATATAACAAATGTAAAAGTATTCTTACCTTCACCTACTGGCAGTCAAGGCAGACCAACACACAGTGCTCTGGACAGATGTGCCACTTGCAGGTGTTGCACATTTTTTTTGTCTTCCTGTCCTTGGAAGATTTGCACATGCTGCACCTCCATGTTGGCACAAGGCAGGCATAGGTGCGACCTGCGCAGGAGCCTCAACTCCAAAGACCGACGTGATTAGCGTTTTCACATGCCTTTGTAGTCGTTGTTGTGAGAGCAGCTGTTCTGCCGAAGGTTTTATCAACATTTCAGCCATGGTCTTCATGAAGTGCCATCGGGTCGTCTCCCTTGCTTGTTGCTGTGCTATGTATCTGGAGTAAATAACCCATGCATTTACTGTACCTGCATTGATCATTCCATACCAGACGCAGAGTGGCCACCGCCTGGTCTTCCTGCTGCAAGAGTATATTGAACACATTTGGTCGAACGTGTCGACACCACCTTTGGTTCTATTATACATCATGATTATTTCAGGTTTGCCATTGTCAGCAATATCAGGTTGATTATGCATTGTTGAGAGGAGATGGACGAGTTTTTTGCCTGAACTTCTAGGTTTTTTGCAGAACAAGACTAGAGTCATGTCTTTAGTGTAACAGAAGGCACTGGTACGGTCTTTGCGATCCTTTTTGTTGACCATCTCAGGTGGAATTTCTCTCTTATTGGCACATATGGTGCCAACAAGTGTGAGGCCACAGTTATGTAGGAGGTCCAAGGCCAATGGTACTGATGTGAACCAGTTATCTGTTGTGATGTTTCTTTTAGTATGGAAATATTTTGTGGCCAGCTACTTTGTGAAATAATGGCCCAATGCCACCCGAACCACTACACACACAATAAGCATACATGGGTAAAAATCACCCGATGTAAGCCAAAAAAGTATGTAGTCAGCGGCACAGAACGACACTGATCCCGACTATAGCTGAGTCTCGACTGACGATGCAGCTACTGAGTGGGAGAAGATTCTGCCAATGCGGGAACCATACATACCCTGCAGTGTTACCATATCGCCGGGTTGATTTTACCCATGTATGCCTATCTAGGGTTAAGGAAGAGAGATAATGAATTAACCGACGATTCAAAAGAAATATCTGAAACATTGAGAGACCAGTATGAATCAGTTTTCAGTACCCAAAAAGTGACAAAGCGAAACCTGACGTAGATGTATTCTTTGAAGAGAAATTGTAAAGAAAGTGTATAACAGACTTTGATTTTACCCAGATGTAAAGAGAGCTATAGTGCAAATGAAACCATATTCAGCTGCAGATCGGGACAATTAGATTGCATTATTCATTAAAAACTGTAAGAACGAAATAGCTACACCTTTATACTGGATATGGAGAAGATTCCTAGACACTGGGGAAATACCGAGCATCTTGAAAGGTGCAAACATTGTCCCTATATATAAAGGAGGGGGGCAGATCTCAAACGGAGAACTATAGACCAGCGTCATTGACGTCCCACCTCGTCAAAGTATTTGAAAGAATAGTTAGAGGGAACGTTTATGATTTCTTGGAGACACTGGAAAGATTCAAAGAAAATCAGCACGGATTCCGTTCAGGTAGATCATGCCTATCACAATTAATAGAACACTACAACAATATCCTAGATGCACTGGAAGGCAATGCCATCTACGATATTATATACATAGATTTTGCTAAAGCTTTCGACAAATGTGATCACGGTATAATAGTACATAAAATGAAATATATGGGAATAACATTCAAAGTGGAAAAATGGATCTACAACTCCCTCAGAGAACGTCTACAGGTCGTCAAAATTCAAGGTTTATCATCATCATAATCGGAAATACGCAGCTCAGTAACGCAAGGGACAGTACTGGCACCACTACTATTCATTATCATGCTAACAGAGATAGACCGCGGAGTAAACAGCAACAGTATAGTAACATCCTTTGCAGATGATTCAAAGATCTGCAGAAAAATCAGCGATGTAAATGAAGTGGAGGCCTTGCAGAGGGGCACGAACAAAATATACAAATGGTCAGAAGACAACATGTCATTTAACACCGAGAAAATTTCAGCTCTTGAGTTATGGTAGAAAATAGGAACTTAAACAGACTATATATCACGCTCCAGATACACAGAAAATTCAGAGAAGCACAAAAGCGATCGATCTGGGGCTGATGATGACCAATGATGCGAAATTCCAAACACAAAATCAGATAGCGATAAATAAAGCAAAAAGAGTCGCGGGGCAGGTACTAAGAACGTTCAAAAGAAGGGCCAGGACAGTATTGACTCCCCTGCTAAAAACACAGATTCTGTACTGTCACCCACTCTAACCTTTATTGATCAATGCTCTATTAAGTCGCACTCTCTGGCCAATCCACAAACTTTACCAAATTACGCACTTTTCAATGGAATAAATGAAACATTTAAATAACCCAATCCTTTATTATATAAAATATATAATTAGTTTATATAATACACGACCTTAAATGATTAAAAGAGCCTGGTAATGACGTCACAACGACATTGCATAAAAGCAGGCGAAACTTTCACTTTAATTCATTACAAGATTGGAAATAGAGGGTGGAGTCGTGTCAGTTATCTCTTTGTGCCTTGACCAAGTGCTAAGTGGTGAACATGATATCTGCCGTTCCAAACGTGTTTGAAGCACACAAGTTGATAAATATATCGCTCGGTAAAATTGCGGCCAGCCGTTCCGGAAGAACTCGTGCATCTTTGCATAAATCCTTATTAGCTGCCTCTGTGTTACATAAATCCCGTATTGTTTACATAGAAGAAGCACATAATTACCACCACACCATATCTCGCCCACCACAAGGACAACCTGAGGAGTTTGCCTCCGACTCATCTCGTGCGCCCACATCATTACCTGAAGTGACCGTTACCCCAGTGGTGACGTCAGCGATGCCTCTCGATTGTGATGATAATAATACCTACCAAAATGATTATTCAGCCACTGACTGCATTAGTGAAGAGTGTAAATCTAGATTAGAAGACATGACAGTGAAGTAGACTCGAACAGTGAATATGGTTGCAACGATTCCCTGCACCATACCAGAAAAAGGCGGAGAGTTTCTGATCAGGAAACAGAGGCAGCAGTTTCATCAATTTTACCAAAACGATTAAAATCTGATTTAGAACAAGACCAATGTTGAGGCTGTTATTTTTGCGAACCTAAAATTTTGTGTTCATGTGGGTTCGATCTCACCTCTTGTCGTTGTTCTGAGCAGTCAGCGGACGATGAGATTTGAGCATGGAAGTTGACCACATAGCTTCTCTTGTGTCTATCTTCAGTTTCAATCAGCAACAGTAACAACAATCAGATTTGAGTACGACGCAGGCCCCACCAAGCAGATTCCGTGGGCCTCCTGTGCTGGCGGTGACGGCATAGCGAATTTGTATATATTGCGACGGCGGTGTGTGGAGGACAACGTTTATTTCTTCGACAAACTTGGACGAATCGTGATCAACGTGGACTCCTTGAATTTCTATAAACTCACTCCAGACGGCCTTCACCTCGTGACTTCTTAGTAAAAACGTTTTTTATTAATGTAGTTTGTACGTACTCATTCATGCACAGTGTAATTCATTACGTGTTAAAAGAATTTGTATTTAAGGTCGTATATTATATAAACTAATTATATATTTTATATAATAAAGGATTGGGTTATTTAAATGTTTCATTTATTCCATTGAAAAGTACGACTTAATAGATCAGTGATCAATAAAAGTTAAAGAGTGGGTGACAGTACAGAATCTGTGTTTTTAGCAGGGGAGTCAATACTGTCCTGTCCCTTCTTTTGAACGTTCTTAGTACCTGCCCCGCTACTCTTTTTGCTTTATTTATCGCTATCCAATTTTGTGTTTGGAATTTCGCATCATTGGTCATCATCAGCCCCAGATCGATCGCTTTCGTGCTTCTCTGAATTTTCTGTGTATCTGGAGCGTGATATATAGTCTGTTTAAGTTCCTCTTTTCTACCATAACTCAAGAGCTGAAATTTTTTCGGTGTTAAATGACATGTTGTCTTCTGACCATTTGTATATTTTGTTCGTGCCCCTCTGCAAGGCCTCCACTTCATTTGCATCGCTGATTTTTCTGCTGATCTTTGTATCATCTGCAAAGGATGTTACTATAATGTTGCTGTTTACTCCGCGGTCTCTGTTAGCATGATAATGAACAGGAGTGGTGCCAGTACTGTCCCTTGTGTTACTGAGCTGCGTATTTCCGATTATGATGATGATAAACCTTGAATTTTGACGACCTGTAGACGTTCTCTGAGGAAGTTGTAGATCCATTTTTCCACTTTGAATGTTATTCCCATATATTTATTTCATTTTATATGCTTTTATACCGTGATGACATTTGTCGAAAGCTTTATCAAAATCTGTGTATATAATATCGTAGTTGGCATTGCCTTCCAGCGCATCTTGGATATTGTTGTAGTGTTCTATTAATTGTGATAGGCATGATCTACCTGAACGGAATCCGTGCTGATTTTCTTTGAATCTTTCCAGTGTCTCCAAGAAATCATAAACTTTCTCTCTAACTATTCTTTCAAATACTTTGGCGAGGCGGGATGTCAATGACGCTGGTCTATATTTCTCCGTTTGAGATCTGCCCCCTCCTTTATATATAGGGACAATGTTTGCACCTTTCATGATGCTCGGTACTTCCCCAGTGTCTAGGAATCTTCTCCATATCCAGTATGAAGGTGTAGCTATTTCGTTCTTACAATTTTTAATGAATAATGCAATCCAATTGTCCGGATCTGCAGCTGAATGTGGTTTCATTTGCCCTATAGCTCTCGCTACATCTGGGTAAAATCAAAGTCTGTTATACATTTTCCTTGCAATTTCTCTTCAAAGAATGCATCTACGTCAGGTTTCGCTTTGTCACTTTTTGGGTATTGAAAACTGACTCATACTGGTCTCTCAATGTTTCAGATATTTCTTTCGAATCGTCGGTTAATTTATTATCTCTCTTCCTTAAGAGCATCAATAGCGGCGCGCGTTTTTGTTTTCCTTTTCGCACAGCAATAGAAGTATTTTGGATTTTCCTTTTTTATATATATATACAGGGTGTCCCATAAGTCCGGCATCATAGGATAGATAATAAAAAAAGGCAAAACAAAAGCTTTTATTTACAGAACGTGCTCCATATGTCCACCATTGTTTTCAATACACAAATTCAGACGTGATACCCAGTCAGCAAGCACAGGGTGAATGATGTCAGGAGTAATGGTGTTACATACCCCAATAATGCGCTGCCGCAAATGTTCAACACTCCTAATTTTCTCTGCGTATACCAGCTCTTTCAAGTGGCCCCAGAGATAAAAATGTAGTGGCGTGAGATCCGGGCTTCTAGTTGGCCATTCCACAGGCCCTCAACGTCCTATCCAATGACCAGGGAATTGTTGGTACAGGTATTTCCTTACTTGGGTGCTGTAATGTGCAGGAGCGCCCTCTTGCTGGAACCATGTTGGGAAATTTCCTTCTTCGTTCAAGACACTGGGAAATGCTTCTTCCTTGAGCATACGTAGGTAGGTGCCTCCAGTGACATGTTCATCGAAAAAGAGGGGGCCTATGATGCGATCCTTCCAAATGCCTCACCATATTATCACCCGATATGCACCTTGTTCCTTTGAAGAGGTATAGCAGTGAGGGTTGTTTGAGACCAGTAGCGGGTGTTCTGTCGATTTACCTCACCATTTCCATAAAAAACAGCCTCGTCACTGAACAGAATGGTGGAAGGGAAATTGGCATCCCGAGCAAAAGAGAAAAATATGAATTATGGTTTGTAGAAATAGAAAAATATGAATTTCTCTCTATGATGCCGGACTTATGGGACACCCTGTGTATATATATAGTAGCGCTAATAGTAAGTCACACTTTTGCCAATTAAATCGAACTTTTTAAACAAGTTACACTCTGTGGAAAGTGTACATGAGAGAGAGAGAGAGAGAGAGAGAGAGATCGAAGCGCGAAACAGCAACAAGGCTTTTGGTTACTTGTCTATGCGTATTAAATAATTCATGTTTCAAGTAACGTTTCATTTTCTCCATTTTATGTGTGTGTGTTGTGTGTGTGTGTGTGTGTGTGTACTCCAAGTCAAACTATAGTTTGATATGCATGGGGACAGTGACGAGATGTATTGTTGAATAAATGAGAAATCTTGTATTTATTTTTATTTTTCCTCACGTGTTGTATCATATATTTATTTCATGTATTTAGATGTAATTAACCCTATATGCTGTATACATGTATCTAAAATCTGTATATATGAATAAAATAACGAGCGAGTGCACGTATTATGTTCTTGTAACGGCGTAGGCGAGCCTTCTGAGGTGGTTTCATTGATACATTGCAAATTATAACGTTAAGACAGATTTCACAGATTCCGTGTAGTTGTTAGTTAGCAGGGGCGCCAAGGAAAAATTCGTACACCTTCAAATAATATGCAAGAATCACTCTATCCTTTACTTGAACTGATCCCCAGAGTAACTGTTCTCACATCTTCTGAGGGCTGTGTTCCGCCTGCTACAATTTTGTACAATTTTTTTTCATTAGGGTATGCAAACAATAAGTATGCTTGTGGTTATGGTAGATTCGGCGGATCAACTTGAAAATTTCCCCCTCAACAACCTAGTGATGAAGAATATTTTAAAAGTTTGTTTTATATGATAGTTGTATAATCTTTCGTATATCCGTCAAATATGAATAAATAAAGTATTAGGTTACAGATGTTTGTGATCACCAAATCTGTGCAGTTGTTTTTCTTGTGTTTTCTGTTATTTCTTGTGTTAACATAATTTCCCCCTCAACAATCTAGTGATCAAGAATATTTTAAAAGTTTTTAAAATTACTAATTGGAATTGAGAAACTTTAATAGGGGTAATTGAAGTGGAAACATTAAAATTGAAAAACTCCTGTACAAGTAATAACTTTCGAATGATTGCTTGTTTGCATGCCCTCGTGCTTCTGTATTGAGTATTTTAGGAGTTTTGCTTTGTAACTGGTTTATTTTAACTCCGCTCTTTATTGAATTTATAACTCCAATCGACGAAATTATAAATCATTTTCTTCCGAGTTTTTTGAGGGAGCTGGTGAGAGATCGGGCGATGATATTGCAATTTCTCCCCGCCCGGATTAATGTATTCAGTTTCCACGTTAAACTGTAGGTCTAAGACGGAGTGAAAGGTTTGACCATTGTCAGAATTAACAATTCGATGAAAAGGAAAACTGAGTTAGCGATTATTATTATTACTGTAATTTGCACCACCGTATATATAAATATATATATATTGTTGTTGCATATGGAAATATGATAAGGAAATTCATTACTTAATCATAGGGATAATTTAGCCTATAAATAATTTGGGAAACAATCACGAGTTGCTCTGTGCCTGCAAAATGGTGAAAACACATGCTGTAAATCAAAAGGTTATGTAATAAAATCACTAAATCATGGTTGAATGAAAACATTGTAGTTTTTCATTTTCCTGTGCGTTTAACATAGCACTGCGGAGAGACTTTTCGAACACACTGTAGAATAAACAACACTTTCTTAACTTCAGTAGTAATGGTGATGACGAATTTAATATTTGAAGCGAGAGATGGAAATTCTGTAGAGAAGGAATGAATTTAGGTCAAATGAAATGAGAAGGAATGAGATGAAATGAGTGAAAATGATATGAGATGAATGAAATGAAGTGAGATGAAATGGAAATGAAATGAAAAGGTTTATTGGCAGACTATAGTCCTTATGACAATAAACACTTTAGGTAAAGTTAGTTAAAATTGTTTTTCTTTCTTACTTCTTTCACTGAACAACTTTAAGGAGAAAGTGGGTCAAATACAGGTGTGTGTGTGTGGTGTGTATTTCGTCTGTACTATTACTTTGACGATTATACGTTTCATATTTCTTATATTATTTTTTATTTTATTTCTTGATCATTCCATCGTATATTTATTTCCTATACATCTCCAATATTTAATAAACAGAATGGTGTTTTATTTAATTCGGAGAAGGAAGGACTGTCAAAAGTAAATAGACACTGTACATTCTACGGTTTTAGTGAAATCGAATGGATCGGATGCAGTTCGTTATAGGAATATATTCATCAGAGTGGCACAGCTCAGTACCGCAGGAAACAAAATTAGCGCCGCTACTCTTCATTGCTCTGACATTAACAGCACAGTAATATCCTATGATATAAACATCAAATCTAGAAGATTATTGTGCATTACTATGTTTTGCACACATACTAAACTCATCTTTCCCAAGATTCCTGACTTGTGGATTTTTACTTCTCGCGTAGATGTGTGAATAAATAACTCATGAAGATGAATGTCTGCTTGGGTTGGTTGATAAAAGGGTACCCTAGGTATCCTAGTGGATTAGACGGCGGGTGCTGTTGAGAGATCGGTCGATGACATTGTAATTTCTCCCCGCCCGGATTAATGTATTCTGTTTGACTTACCAATTCTCGCGTGGCTGTGTGATTAATTTGTATTTAGTTCATGAATGTCTGTTTGGGTTGGTTGATAAATGGGTACCCTAGGTGTCCTAGTGGATTAGCCGGCGGGTGCTGTTGAGAGATCGGGGCGAAGACATTTCACCCCGCCCGAATTAATGTATTCGGTTTCCACGTGAAACTGTAGGTCTAAGGCGGAGTGAAAAGCTTGACCATTGTTAGAATGAACAATTCGGTGAAAACCGAATTAGCTATTATTGTTACTACTGTAATTTGTACCACCCTATATATATATATATAGGTACCGGGTGTCCGAGAATTATCTGTACAATTTTTGGCTGTTATTAAAAGTCAACCATGAAGTGTAGAAATCCCAGTGTTGTCCCATTTTACAGAGAATCTCATTAAGTTTTTTCTGATACCAAGTTTTGACAAGTTTTTTAGAAATTCCAGTGTGTCCGAACATTATCTCTACAATTTCATCTTTTAATAAAATTCTTGATAACACACGTAAAATTCTTAAACAAGATTATTTAGAATCTGTATTTTCAAACGTTTCTTTTATTAAAGTAACGTTGTTACAAACATTCGATATGTGCACCATTAGTGATTCGCAAAACATCCAATCGATACTCCAAATGTTGCCATGTACGCTGCAGCATATCCACATCAATTCGCTCAATAACAGCTGTGATTCTTGCTTTTAAACCATCAATGTCTGTCACCCGCGTACATTTCTAAAAAACTTGTCAAAACTTGGTATCAGAAAAAACTTAATGAGATTCTCTGTAAAATGGGACAACACTGGAGTTTCTACACTTCATGGTTGACTTTTAATAACAGCCAAAAATTGTACAGATAATTCTCGGACACCTGGTGTATATATATATATGTGTGTGTGTGTGTGTGTGTGTGTGTGTGTGTGTGTGTGTGCGCGCGCGCGCGCGTGCGTGGTCCTTACTTTCTCTCTCTCTCTCTAAAATAATATAAAATCATGTTTTTAACTTCAATAGTAATAAGAATGTCAGATTTAACATTTGGACTCAAGCGAGGTTTTCTCGAGAGAAAGGTTGCAAGTAGATCAAATGGAACTTTTCGGTTAGCTTTGAGGCCTTCAAAAAAAGCTTCAGGCTAAATATGGTTGGACCTTTTAAGTACCTGCCTCCACTTCCTCCGCGTCTAACACAATGTGGAAATAAACATTATTGTATGAGAATAATGAAATTAGCTTGAAAACAAACGAGTAAAGGAATTCCTCCTTACTAAAATGAATATATAAGGAATGGCAAAAGTAAATAGACAGAGTATACATTCTAAGGTTTTAATGAAGGAAAACTGAATATTATTCTTAGAGAATATGTTAATGGAATGGTTTCTTTTGCTAAGCCATTTGTCTTTTATTGTTAATAATCGGTTTCGTTTTAATAATTAGTTCACAATAATTTTAAGGAGAAAGGCTTTATAATATATAATATATATATATATATATATATATAGGTAAGAGGTAAGGAGAAAGTTGGTCAAATACAATTGTGTGTTTGTGTGTGTGTATATTTCGCCTGAACTATTATTTTGGTGTTATACGTTTCATATTTCTTACATTATTTTTTTTTATGCAGTAGAAGACAAATTCTATTTACTTTCAATATATTTACAATAATTAATAAAAAGAATGATGTAATGGTGTTTTATTTATATCAGTTTAAATGTATTTCTTTTATTAATATTAATATTGTTTTAATAATTAATTCTCTTTAAGGAGAAAGTTCACTTGCTTTGGCAACTCGTGTGAATTAAAATAAATGGCGGTATTTAGCAACTCGCCCTAATAATGTATACCTGAACATTTAAAATAAAAAATGGTATCTAGCAACTCAACCTTCCTCTATATAAGAGCTGCTTGGCTTCGGGACCTTCAGAATGATGTGAACTGCAGCGGAATAAAGAACTCCCCTTCCACCTTAGGTTAAGACTTAGGTTAGGTTTCCCTTTGGTGGGTAAGGACATCCCACCTTGTCCCCCAAAGACCTCCTCCGTCTCTCCTTTCTCTTCCTCTCTTAGTTTAAGGCTACCCCTTTGGGGGGAGGTCATCCTCCCTTCTCCCCCCCGAAACTCCCTTCCCTCTCCCCCTTGGCTCCTTCTAAGCCAACTTGCTGATTAAGCCAACTTGCTGATTAGGGGCCTATAAGAGGACGGCGGGTCAGCTGAAGTGTTAATATGCACTTGGCTCCTGCCAGGTGAACATCTCTTCCTTCCTCTCCTTCTGCCTTTCTCTTGGGGGATAACGCCGCCTCCAAGTTTCATGACCGCTTGTCGCACCTGCAACATTTCCCCTCCCTTCATTGCATGCCCCCTTGCAACATTGATCATTATCTCTGCAACATCTCTGCACTCTCCCATTTTGCGTCCATGCTACTGGGTCTTATCTCCAAAATGCTATTGTCAAATTCTTTACAAAATTGTAATAGAACTAATAAAAAAAAATAGAACATAGCAGAAAAACCACTTTCAATTAATTTTTTATTTCAATTTGAACATTGTAGATGTTCCTCTAACTTTCAGAATCTAATAAAATAGGAAGATTTTGTTAATGAATTTAACCTGTACTAAATTAGGGAAAAATTTGTTAATTGTTAATTAAGAGTATTAAGGAGGTTCTTATCAAATCTGCTCTTTCGTCTGTGATTACTAAATTGGAGAAATTCTGGAAAAATTTATGGACACCGTGTATGAATATTTTTTCAATAATTATATTTCATGTTGTTATGGATTTAAATTCACTTTAGATTTTTTTTTGGGGGGGGGAAAAATTAACTTTATGGAATGTCTTCCTAACTTTTTTAAATCAAGAAAGATTTTGCATCTCTAAATCTCATCACAAAAAGAAAAAAGTTAGAAAATCTATCCAAGATTTTCTATATAAATTGTGAAAGTTGAAATTATTATAACAAAATGGACTTTTCCCAAATCTCACTTTGAGATAAGCTTCCAAATGCTTTCATTAAAGTAAAATAAATTGTTTTCCTAAGTTCTTTTGAATGTTTCTTGGAAGCAGTAAACATAAGACATATACAAGACTATTTCATTCTGTTTAGTTAATTAGCATACTGAAAAACAATCCTGATGTTTGATAGGCTTTATTCATGGGATTCAGTTCAACATTAAGATAATATTTATCACTGATACCGATAGAACGACGGTTACTCTATGATCTTCTTTTCCGAATCATGAAAACTATATTATTTTAATTAAAAATAAAAATAAATTTTTAGATCTCTCATTAGTATAAGATACATTTGAAGACAAACTATTTTCTCTTGTTTGAGAGCTTTCCTTACTGAAATAAAGACCTGAGTGTGTGTGTGTGTGTGTGTGTGTGTCACATATTTCCTTTAGGTGAATAGTGATTCAGTTATCTTTAAATTTCTTTTACTTAAACTTATTTTTTGGTTCAATTGTCCAAATAAAATCTTCTGATTTGATCTCTGTCTTCCTTTCGCTTTCTTCCAGTGTGATCAAACAGAAGTTCTGTGCAACATGTTTAGACATGTATTTCTTTCCTTATTTTTTTTTCACCGTAATCACTACCTTTATCTTCCCTTTTCAAAAATACATTTTCCGTTAATATCGCGTCATATATCCCTCATTTTTTTTTTTAATTCTACGCTCATCTACGTTTCATCTACGCTCTTATGATGCTAAATATCGCATATGGTTATAAGGATATTCCGTTTCTGCAGAAATTTTGTAATCAGAGCTTCTCCCGTCACGCGATACCCTCCTTACCTTCTCTCGTTTCATTAAGGATTTTGCTGCATGTTAAAAATAGTGTTTTAAGTTAAAAAAGGAGAAGAGGTCCAGTCAATAAATTCGCAGAATTGTTTAAATAAAAACAAAACGGTAATTCTGTGAATTTATTAACTTTACCTATTTGTCCTTATTTTGTGTACAAACTCAAGGTTACACGTCTTTACTTCAGATTTAATGCTAAATGCTTAGAGACTTAACACATTTGATATGATATTGCAGTATGACCCACGTATGGCCCACGTAAACGAAAAACAAATATTACGCGTCAGAAGAGTAAATATATTTTCCAAAGAAAACTTTTAAAAATGTCGGCGAAAGTTTACAGTAACAGATTTAACAGTATCACATCATAAATTTCTAAATTTAAGTCACTGAACTCCCGATATGCTTACCTATATTAATTCTAACTTTAATTTAAGGAAACAAACTTCGCATGTATCATTTGAGACTTAACCTGTTCGTCTCTATCACACTTTCTCACATTTTCTCATTATTTTGTCTTACGAGAGGAAATTCAAGTTTTTATCGCTAGAGAGATATGTCGTGGCCAGTCCCGTAACACCGGTTCCCGTAAATCAGTGAAGTGGGTCTGATAGGTAGTTGGATGGGGGACTGTCTTCTGCGCCCAGATTATGCAGTGACCCGTTGTTTGGAACCCACGTAAAACTGTAGGTCCCCTTCCTCATATGACCTTTGTTGTTACGAAGTAGATTAAACAACCCAATCAAAACTAAACAAATAAACAAACAGAAAGGAGGGGCCAAGAGGTTAGAGGTAATACAGTTATAGTGGCGCTTGTAAGTATTCGTACAGAGAAATATTTCAGTTATATCCGTTCTTATCTTTTGTATCATGCATAGGATAATTAAAAAAGTTTACGTTCGTTTGGAAAATTTAACAAATAGAAAAAAATTTGTTCAACTCCAACTTATATTGTAAAACATCAAAGAATTTGAAGAAAGTAAAAAAAAGTCAGAATGCAAAAGTTTTCGCACATTTACTTACAAAATTATTTAATGTTTTGTGTGTCCACCTTCTGCTTGAATGACTTCAGTGATTCGTTTTGGGTATTTTTCTACAAGATTTCGACATCTCTCAGTAGAAATTTTAGTTCATTCTTATAAAGAAAATTGTTGCAATTCATTCAAATTCGAAGGGTTTCTCTTGCGTACAGATTTTTCCAATCAAACCATAAATTCTCGAGTAAATTGAGATCTGGGCTTTGACTGGACCACTCGAGAAGCTCGAAATTCTTTTGTTGAAGCCATTTTATGGTGCTCTTACTTTTATGTTTTGGATCATTATCTTGTTGCAGTACCCAATTGCGACCCATTCGCAACTCCCGAACTGAAGGCAATACATTTTCTTCTAAAATTTCCTGATGTTTCTTCGAATTCAAGATTCTTCTGATAACAACAAGCTTGCCTGGACCAGAAGCATTAAATCATCTCTAAAAGAAAAACTACTACCACCATGTTTAACCGTAGGAAGGATGATTTTTTCCTCGAATGCAGTACAGTATTTGATTTTCGCCAAACATACCGTTGCTCGTTGTTCCTGAATAATTCAATTTCGGTCTCATCTGTCCAGAGAACTTTCTTCCGGAATGCAATTCCATCATTTTGATGATCCTTGGTGTACTTTAAATGAACTCCTGTGTGTGCTTTTCGTAGCAGAGGTTTTTCTTCGTGCGACTCTTCCATGCAGATCATTCTTTTTCAATGTACGACGTACAGTAGAGGGATAGACATGGGTCTTCGACAGTCTTAATGTTTAGCAAATATTAGAGTCTGTAATGAAGTTCTGTGTTAAATACAGTTGTAAAGTATTTTAATGTAAACGTATCTTCACTTCAGTTTTAAAACATTTTTTACAGTGTAAAGAAGGTTTTCTAAGCTAACGAGAGATGCGAGTCCAATTGAATCCAGCGATGCAAGTAACTGAACACTTAGCACAGAAAGAACTTTGACAATCAGTTTTAAGAATTAAATTTATCCCTCTGACCTTTCATTTAGTTTCCTGACTAAACTTTAAATGATCCGTTCTAAACATTAGTTATTTTAACCGAAATTGGTGTCCATTACTCTCCAATACATTAAATAGTTAAAATCACTCCATTACTACCGTAGTTTTTAAAATATGGCTATAATGTTTTACTCCTTATTTTCAGAATTACACAAGTGATGTAGTAACTAGTGATTATTCACTGGAACGGAGTTTACTTGATATTAGTTTTGGTTAAAATCAGGGATGGGAAACTGATAAATTTTTAAGTCCAGTTTTCGATTTCAGTTTAAGTTTGCAAAAATATCGATTTCAGTTTCGATTTGAGGTTTTAAGTTTTTTTCGATTTGACTTTATTTTTCGATTCAAGTTAGATCTTTTTCGGTTGGATTCAATTTAAATTTCGATTCCATTTTTTTTCAGATTTCTTTAAGAATTTCTTTGCACTATTTATATTATTTTTGGGGGTTACCCTACTGACAAATTCAGATTTTTTATATTTGTATTTGCATTCGATTTCTGTTTTTCAAAGAGAGAATTTGCTTTGGTAACTATCTTTACTTTTGTATGATTAAACATATAAGCATCTATAGCCAACTGAATCAGCACAAAATACTCATCTTTTTTTTTTTTACTTATTTGCTTCATTTCTTTCACATAAAATTTTATTTAACAAAAACTTTCAATTCGAATTGTTTTATTAATTTATGCACTTTTTAGTAATAGTATTAGAAAGGGGAATAAAACAATTAAATGCACCTCTGTTTATTATATACAAAATACAAATACCTTGGAAACTCGCATGTTAAAATTAGAGCGAACAATTAAAATATTGTCAATGTTTTCGGGCAACAAATTGTTTCTTTGAGGACTTAAAATCAATCTGAAAAGAGAAAAAAGCCGTTCCACTTCGAATTAAAGGATAAATGGATATTTTAATCCATACAAATGTTAAGTCGCAAAAAAAGGAAAAGAATTCATGTTATTTATATTTTTTTGCAATCCAAATGCTCCTCAAAACTGAAACGCAAAACTGTTATTTTTAATCTATTCGAATTCAGTTTTCAGTTTTTGATTGTTTTTCAATTTAAGTTCGAATTTCGATTTTAGTTGTCAGAATTTTTTTCAGTTCGAATTTTTTTCGATTTCAGTTCATAAAATAATATCGGTTTTATCAGTTTGTCGATTCCAGTTCGATTCAGTTTCTCACCCCTGGTTAAAATAAATCAGTAGGTATTAGGGTTAGTAGAATGAAAGATTTTAACTAATACCGACCGTTTATGCGAGGCATAACCGCCAACATAGCCTATAGTGGATACGATGTCAGGGAGTAAACCTAAACGTTGCGATCTCATTGCCCTGGTCGGACTTTCTACATGACTTCAGCTTTGAACCCTTAAGATGCTTCCCCTCGGTCTTCTGTCATGGGGTCGTGGTTCGAATTCCACATTAAGCTGTAAATTTCCTTTGTGATAAAGACAAAGCTTTCATGAAGCGGAGGTTACGTTCTAAGGAAAGAAAGTGACAAACTCACCAATAATTTACAATTCTGGCTAAAAAAGAAACTACTTATATCCTGTTCCTGTGACTGGAGTTTACAAATGGCATAATGTAAATTTATGAGTTAACACGAACGGTATCTGACAACTAAGAGTTCATGTACTAGTAACCAAATTTATTTAAAATCTAATCCGAAAACGAGAAATGAAAGGGCCAGGAAAGATATCTGTTACGTTAAAAAGCCACGTAAAAGTAGTGTATTTCGTACCAATAAGTTTTGAAAGTCCCGTACAAATTTTAAATATATTTAAGACCAGTTTGTATACTTTCCTCTCGAGAAAGAGGCTTTTCTTTTACTTTTTATTTCTAAAATATTTATAGAAAATACGTTGATAACACCGTGTAACAAAAAAAAAAATTTTTCTTTGTTTCTGGGCAAAACCTTTATTTTCTGATTCATTATGCTTCAAATCACTGGAAAAAAGCTATCAGTGATTTTAAACTTCGGGTTTGTTGTCAGTACATCGATTTTGTTGAAATAAGATTATTATTATTTTTTAACCCTATATGGACATCTGCGACAGATCTGTAGTAAACGCTTCAAAATTTACTATATATTTACCGAAACAAGTACATTTTAACTTAAATGACGATATCGTCAAATTTGTAACGGTTCAAGGAGTTTATATCACGAATTGGCAACTCCTACTGCAGAAAACCGAGCTTTAATGAAAAAAATAAGTTAGTGCGTCAGTAGAAGTAAAAGTGTATGGTTACGCAGTTCGTTTTTTATTTTTTATCACTTTATTTGATTAAAGGTAAGTTGAATAATTTTTTATTGCTCAATATATGTTGTTAGAGTGGCTGAAGTAATATAAAACAATTCTGATAAACTGAGCACTAGAATATTTTATTGAAACGTAACAATATTGATGGCTCTGACATCCATGCCTTCTTTGCCACGTGGTATAAGGTTGTCCAATTTGTATTATATATATTACATTATATATATATTATATATATATTATATATATATATTATTATATATATATTACATTAAAAATCACATATTTATGTTCAAAGTACTCTAAATGAATGTTTAATATAGGTAAAAAAAATTTTAAGACAAAAATAAGAATTATGTCCATATAGGGTTAAATTAATCCATTATTTTTACTTTTTCAGACGTGTGACGTGTGACGAAGTTACTGTTATGGCTGCTCGTGGTTGCAAATACCCAGCGGATTCCTTCTGCTACGTGTGCGGCGAGTTCTTCGCAAAGACGGCTAAAAAACACTGCTTGGACAGTTGCACCCGTGCAAAGGAAGCCTATCATGCCTACTTCGGAATGCCAGTCGGTGACCAAGACAAACGCTGGGCACCACATGTCATCTGTGACTACTGCCGCCGCACTCTTGAAGGTTGGTTTAGAGGAGAGAAGAGGGCAATGCGTTTCGCTATCCCCCGTGTCTGGCGTGAGCCCTCAGACCATCTCACGGACTGCTATTTCTGTATGGTGGACCCAACAAAACGAAGAAAGGGGAAGAATGCGCCTCCCATTGAGTACCCTGACATTCCGTCATCTATTGCACCTGTTCCCCATAACGCGACGGACCTACCTGTGCCACAGCCTCCCTTGAGAGATCAATCTTGTCCAGCAGAAGAAGCAAGCTATGATGATTCCGAGGAGGAGCAAGGTGCGTCATCTGCTGCGCGCCGTCGACGCCGGGTGGCCGGTGAAAGGTGCCCCTACTACCCCAACCAAGAGGACATCAACGACCTCATCAGGGAAATGGCCTTGACAAAGTCCAACGCCGAGCTGCTCATTTCCAGACTGAAGCAGTGGGACTTACTGGACGACAGCGTTCGAATTACTTCCAGAGGAAGCGGCATCGCGGCTTTTCAGTGTTCTTCACTCTTAGAGATGGGTTGTGCTACTGCCATGACATCAGAGGACTCTTCGACGCTGTGGGCATTCCCTGCAACACCTCTGACTGGCGGCTCTTCATCGACAGTTCATCTAAAAGCCTCAAGGCTGTTTTACTGCACAACACAAATCAGTGGCCCTCGATTCCTCTGGCTCATTCAGTGCACATTAGGGCGGAGTGAAAATCCCATTTTTCGAATTTTCAAATTGGCTAGTGTGGAAAATGTGTGGAGTAGTGAGGAAATAAGCTGGTATAAATTTAAAATCATAACATTAATATCTTCAGGTGCCACAATGACCTTCAATATTGAAAAAAATTGAAAAAAGCAGATTTTAACCAATAATTACAGAAGAGTCCACGATGCACAATAGACAAGAATTTATTCACACTTGTATAAAAATAGCTCAGTCAACCTTTAAAAAAAGTTTCTATTCTCTAAAAACAGTTTTCTATAGTCAGCTCACTCAGCTGTCACGTGAGTACCTCGGTTCAGTGTAGCTGTCGCTCTCGTAGCAGGTGGGTGTTCTGTTGTTGGCGTTACTCAGATAGTCTAAACTATATTTCTTATATATTTTGCATTTCTGTATTGTGTTGCCCTAAGTTTGCCATGTACTATTAACTGAAATTAACGTATAATTGATATTAGCTCTTTCTTTTTCAGATTTGTATACTTTCAAAATGTCTCGAGTTTGTGCAAAATCAACCAGGGCCTCAACTGAGTGCCCCATGTTTGGTATGGGGGAAGATTTGTGGCACAGGAATCTTCCTACATACGAAGGAGTTTTTAAATATTACTTGTTTGTAAGAAACGATTTGAAACAGAATACTAATAAAGATCCTTCAATATCTCAAATATTAGAACAAGTTGTTGATAAATTGAAAACAATTTGGGAAAGTGCTTCCGTCCCAATTCTGTCAGACAGGCGAATTGAAACAATGTTCAGAAGCTACCACGAAAAGTATCGTGTCATTATGAAGCCATACCAAAGCAGAAAAAATTCTGAAGCTTACAAAGCAAAGATTGATATGTTCAAAAAAGAAGCACACACGAAACTTTTTGACATTGCAGCGTGCAAGTGCAAAGTACTAACACAATGTTCTTGTCCCAAAGAAAAAACGGTTCCAAAGGAAGAAGTGACGTTCCTCTTAGAAAGTGACGTTCCTCTTAGATCAAAGGAGTGAAAGAAAACTGTTTATTGATAGAGTAGATATTACACTCTCAAAGAAAAAAGCATCTACGTTGCTAAGAAAGCAAAAAGAAGCTGTGAGGCTCACCAAAGAATCTTCACAGGAGAAATTGCAGGATACAAATGTTGAATTATCATCATCGACATCAAATAGTGAAAGTGAATCTGGCGAAATATCAGACGATACATTTCCAGAGCCAGTTAGCTCGAAGAGAAAGCTCGAACAACCTGAAGAACAATTATTCAAGAAAAGGAAAACTACAAATCTACCTTCAGTGGCTACTGCTTGTGACAGGACTGCAGTTTCAGATCGAGCTGCAGCATTCATTGTTAGTGCAGTATTGCAAGATATTGGAGAAGTTTCTATTGACAATACATCTGAAGTAGTGGATAGGAGTAAAATCAGAAGAGAAAGACAAAAGAAGAGATCAGAAATTATGAAAGAGCAAAATCAGGTCCCAATCAGAGGAATCTATTTTGATGGTCGAAAAGATTCTACACTCTTCCAAGAAAAAAAAGAGTCCAAAGTATATCAGAAGAAGGTAACAGAAGAACATATCACTTTAGTAAGAGAACCTGGTTCAGATTATTTGGGCCATTATTCTGTGAATTCTGGATCAGCTGAAAAATATGTAAAGGAATGTTTGAGTATATTGGAAATAATGACATGAACCTGGAAAACCTTGTTGCCATTGGATGCGATGGTGCAGCAGTCAACACTGGAGAAAAGGGAGGCGTTATAAGGCTTATAGAATTGAAGCTGAAGAAGCCAGTTCAACATTTAGTGTGCCAGCTCCATGCCAATGAATTGCCATTACGCCATTTAGTTGCAAAGCTGGATGGAAAAACATCTGGCCCCCGCGGATTCACCGGTCCTATGGCAGGGAATTAGAGAACTGTGAGAGTCCTCCTATTGTCGAGTTTGAAAGGATTGATGCTGAGGAACCAACTGTAGACTGTGAAGATCTTAGCACCGACCAAAAATATCTAATTGATATTCATCAGTCCATAACAAAGGGATATTGCTCTCCAGATCTTGCTCATCGTAGTCCAGGCAAAATGGCACATTCACGATGGCTGACTACAGCAAATCGTTTGCTTCGTCTATACGTTTCAACTGTAAGTCCATCTGAGAACCTCATGAACATTGCTTCTTTTATAATGAAGGTCTACATCCCAATGTGGTTTTCTATTAAGCAAAGTACGTCTTTTGTCAATGGCTCAAAACATGTTTTCAAAACTATTGAACTAACAAGAACACTGAATGACGAAGTAAAGGATATTGTAAACCCTGTCATACAAAGAAATGCATTTTTTGCAAATCCAGAAAATATTCTAGCATCAATGATTCATGATGACCGCAGCGCCATAAGAGAATTAGCGTGGAGGCGAATAAAGAAAGCAAGGCAAACAAACAAGGAAAAAGTTGTGAGGCGTTTCACAGTACCTGTTTATTCAATTTGAAGCTACTGATTATACTGATTTAATTAATTGGCAAAAATGCATTGTCACTGAACCACCTGTGACAAGACACCTGACAGAAAATGAGATTGAAGAATTCATAGAAAACAAGAGTACCCCTCCATTCGAGAAATTCCCTTGTCATACACAAGTAGTAGAATGGTAAAATTAGTGACTGAAGCATCATCAAAAGTATTTGGATTGAACGCGCGAGATGGCTTCATAAGATCAACACTTCAGTCACGTAAAAAAATGCCATCATTCGAAAGTAAAGCTGAATATAAAGTTTAAATAAAACGTTAATAGAAAAAAACATGCGCAAGGATGGGTGGTTGGGAGGGCATGGGTGGAGCTCGACACGCAGCCACCTCCTCGTGGTGAGTTCTGGATTATTTAGATCATTAATCAAAAGAACATTGATCTAAATAAACTAAGAGCTGCGTAATTCAGTAACTATTTTGGTAATTGGAACACTTAATATATAATAATAACAAGTAAGTTTCAGTTATTGTACTAATGCAGAATATAAGAAAATCATTATATTTCACTTTTTTCGACGGCTTTGTGGCACCTGAAGATATAATTTCGCAGGACTAATATTTATGCACAGTCATTATCTATAGCACCCACATATTTTCCGCACTAGCCATATTTGAATTCCGAAAAAACGTTTAAAAACCTCATTTTCGATCCGCCCTAGTGCACATGAAAGAAGAGTACCAGAACGTCAAAATCCTGCTGAGTGCACTGAAGTACGACCAATTCAGCTGGGAGGTCATTGGCGATTTCAAGATGGTGTCCTTCTTGATGGGGCTTCAGGGAGGCTTCACCAAGTTCCCTTGCTATCTGTGCCTCTGGGATAGCCGAAATACAGCCCTTCACTTCGAGAAGAGGAACTGGCCCCTCAGGACCGGCTATGAGGTTGGGGCCCATAACGTGAAGCAAGAGCCGCTGGTGGAGCCAACGAAAGTGCTGATGCCACCCCTGCACATCAAATTGGGCATCATTAAGCAGTTTGTTAAACAGCTGGATCCAGAGGCTGAGGCCTTGAAGCACATCCAGGAGCTGTTCCCGAAGTTGTCGGAGGCGAAGATCAAAGCAGGAGTATTTGTGGGCCCTCAGGTGAAGCGACTTATTGACTCCGACAGCTTTCCTAAGAAGCTGTCTGAGGTTGAGCGGGCAGCTTGGACAAGCTTCGTTTCTCTAGTCAAAGGTTTCCTCGGAAACCACAAGGCAGAGAACTACAGGGAAATTGTTGACGAACTTGTGGACACGTACCGGAGCATGGGCTGCCGGATGTCGCTGAAACTGCACGTACTACACGCCCACCTTGATGAGTTCAAAGAAAACATGGAGACTACTCAGAAGAACAAGGTGAAAGATTTCACCAGGATGTCAGCTCTTTCGAGGAACGCTACAAGGGACAGTACAATGAAAGTATGATGGGGGACTATATCTGGAACCTTTTGCGTGAGAGTGAACTGAAATACAATCGCCAATCTCGTAGACAAACTTCTTTTTGATTAAACTATAACGCTAGAATTTTTGTATCAATTCTGTATCAATTCTCCGTAGCAATACTCTTTATCAACGCTCTGCATCACTGCACTGTATCAATGTCTGTGTATTAACATACTGTATTATAATACATAATTATTCCCTACTCGTTTCCTCCTTTTTATTTTCATTTCTAAAGACGGGGCCTGGAGAACTTCATTTTTCATCATTGATTTATCATAATAATCGTGTTAACATCAATTAAAATTATACTTAACAGGATTCATTTGATTTAAAAGCAGATAGTATGAAAAACCCTTAAATTAATAAGCAAAAATGGCAAAAAATCAATAAATCGATCTCATGAACTCAGAACCGATGTCTGAACTTGGTGACTGCTCATTTTTACTTATTTATGCCCTAAAAAATGAGAAAATAATAGTTTTAACTCATGGACAAATTTTGTGTTACACGGTGTTATAATCTTTGAAGCACCAGCTTCTTCATTAGTGAGAGAAATGTTTAAAAAAAAGCTTCACCATTCATTATATATATATATATATATATATATATATATATATATATATATATATATATCTGAAAACTAATATATATATTATATATATTATATATATAT
>JAJOZX010003108.1:0-85000 GCA_023014485.1 Bathynomus jamesi | reverse complement strand
AGGATGATAAAAGATGCAGATTAGAAAGAAAAAGTGTAAGTTTTCTCTAAATTCTAAAAGTAGGAAGGTCATTAACACCACAAACTACCTCCTCATTAGGAAAAGGTAAAAACCACGGTTTTTTTTTCACAGTAGATTTAAAGGTAATTGAAGGAGAGATATTATTTAACGTCCTAACAAGATTTTCTATATCAAACGTTTCGGGTAGTACAATCTATAGATACATTATCAAAGTTTTACCCGAAACGTCAAATATTGGGGATTTTGCGACTCCCTTCCGTTGTTTGATATTGAAACCATTCGTGGTTCGAATCATCTCTCTACTTTTAAAATTTGCAAAATCCCACACATCATAATTCTTATTTGCATTCCTTTCTTTTCATTCCGATAACACCCACTAAAAAACATTAATTAGTGAATTTTTTTTTCTGATGGCCTCTCACTTACCAGATTCACAGTTTTCAGGTACAGAGCTTGAATACGTTAGAAAAACATGTTTTTAATAATGGATAGTCATAAAAGGTTATTCGTAGACATTCGTGGCAGCGCATAAAAGTTTTTATTAAAATACTCGGAAAAGTTCTTTTTCTTTTTATTTTTTCCATTCTACTCCAGATGGAGAGAGTTTCTTGCTTCCGGGGTTAAACCTTAACCATAAGGAATTTTTAGGTACAGCCTAGTACTAGGCGTAAGATAGAGGTGCTGTATCGTAATATCTCCCCTACAACTTCTCCAGATGTCACACTTATGGGCAGTTGGTTCAGGAACTCTACTGTGGATTTCTTTACTTCCCCTGTTGCCCCCACTACTATTGGGATGATCTCAGGTTCCACATTCCACATTCACCTTATTTCGTGTTTGAGTCTCTGGTATTTTAAGATCTTTTCCCTTTCATAGTTCGCCACATTCCAGTCAGCTGGGACTCCTACTTCCACCAAGAGGCACTTGTTTCCCTCCTTCTCTCTCACAACTATGTCTGGTCTGCATCCTGATACCCTGATGTCAGTTGGTATCTCGTGATCATATAGGAGCAGCACTTTGTCATTGTCTTCTATTCCTTGTGGAATATGTTCCCAGTGTTTTTCTGTTTCTAGCCTTATTTCATATTTCTTACACAGCTTGAAGTGGATTAGCTTGCAGACTGCATTGTGTCTGTCTGTGTAGTTTCCTCTGTGCAGGAGTATTTCACAGCCCGATAGTATGTGACTCACAGTCTCTGGGTTCTTTGAGCACAATCTGCACATCTCACTTTCATTTCTGCCCTCAATATTCCTTTTGAACCAGTTTGTCCGTAGTGCCTGGTCTTGTGCTGCTATCACCAGCCGTTCATCTTCTGGTCTCAGTGCCCCTCTTACCAGGAACTCCACGGTTTTATCCCTCTCTATGTATGCTCTGTTCAGCACGTCCTCTTTGTATACTTTGCTGAACTTGTGCTCTTCCCAGTTCTTCTCCTTTTCTTCAGATCTTTTCTTGTTATACCTTCTTTTGATGGTGCCTATCTTTTCCATGAGAGGTTTATTTGCAATGTCTTCAAGCTGTTCAGGTCCTCTGCCAGCATCCACTAGATAATCATTTGCCTTTTTTGAGAGTGATGTTGTTTGAGCCTTTGCACGTTTATGGTCTCTTACAAATCTGACTAGCCTTCCTTCTCCTTCCTTTATGTACTGCGCTAATCCTATTGTTGTGGCTTTGTGCACTTGGTCAATTAGCGCAAGCCCTAACCCACCGACCCTCCTTGGCAGGTATAGCCTTGGTGTGCATTGGTTTTCATATACAGGGTGTCCCAAAAAAAACTATATACTCTTTATAGCATCATATATTTTATAATTTAAAAAAAACCAAACAATATATTGTTATAGCAATTGCCAATGAAAGGTAAATTAGTAATCTAAGTGATCAAAATGTTATAGCGAGTTGTTTGCATATAAAATTTAATTAACTACGCCAAGTGCTCAAAATGTTCTCCGGCGGCATGAATGCACTTTCAATACAACAAAATCGTGTGGTCTGATGAAGCTACCTTCAAGCTGAATGGCACAGTAAATCGACACAACTGCAGGTACTGGTCACTTGATAATCCACACGTTTATGTGGATAAACATGTTAATTTACCAGGATTAACAGCATGGTGTGGTTTATCATCCAGGGGTTTGGTTGGACCATTTTTCTTTAATGGGACAGTTACCAGTGCCGCATATCTCACCATGCTGCGGACAGAAATTATACCTGCAGTTCGGAAGTTGTTTGGAAACGACGACTTTTACTTTCGACAAGATGGAGCCCCCCCCCCTCATTATCATTGTGATGTCAGAAGGTACCTCGATGAAACGTTGCCTAACCGTTGGATAGGACGAAGAGGAAGCGTTGAGTATCCTCCACGTTCACCGGACTTGACTCCACTTGATTTTTACTTGTGGGCTACCTGAAGGATGCAGTTTATGGTACAAGACCTGCAACACTCGAACACCTTAAGGATGCAATTAGGGAAAAGTGCGGGACCATCACAGCATCCACATTAGTCCATGTCTGCGAATCAGTTAGTCGAAGCATTCAAAAGTGCATTCATGCTGCCGGAGAACATTTTGAGCACTTGGCGTAGTTAATTAAATTTTATATGCAAACAACTCGCTATAACATTTTGATCACTTAGATTACTAATTTACCTTTTATTGGCAATTGCTATAACAATATATTGTTTGGTTTTTTTTTAAATTATAAAATATATGATGCTATAAAGAGTATATAGTTTTTTTTGGGACACCCTATATGACCTTATGCGCATGGAGCAATTTTCTGGTAATCGTATCCAGTTTGTTGATTTCTTGCTGAGTACAGTTGATTATGCCAAAACTGTTTGACAGTACAGGCACTGCCAGTAAGTTTATGGATAGGATCTTATTTTTACTGTTTAGGTGAGATTTTAGGATTAGCTTTGTCCTTTTTGAATATTCCTTCCGCAGTCTTTCCTTCATGATGTCATTTTCCATCTTTTCAGTTTCCTCCATCCCCAGATGTTTATATGTAGCCTCTTGCTCTAGTTCTTCTATCACGATATTGTCCACCCTGATGTTTTCTGATTCAAACCTTTTGCCTTTCTTTAGTGTGACAGTGGCACATTTCTCAGGACTAAACTCCATCTGGATGTCATCTGAGAACTTTTTGACCTCCCTGAACTCTTCTGTTAGCTCACTTTTGTTTGGGGCATATAGTTTTAGGTCATCCATGTAAAATAAGTGAGATATTTTCGGGCTGTTCTTTTCCCTTGGTCTCATTACGTAGCCTTTGTTTAGGTTATTTATTAGTTGGCTGAGTGGGTTTAGCGCCAGTACAAACAAAAGAGGGGATATTGAATCACCCTGGTAGATCCCTCTCTTGATTCTCACACTGTTCACCTCTAAAGTTCCCTTACTATGATGGAGAGTTAGGTCTGTTTCCCATCGTGTCATAGTTGTTTCTTAGAAGATCCTGATGGTAGGGTGGATCTTGTATAGTCTCAATACTTCCTTCACCCAGGAATGGGGTACGCTGTCATACGCCTTTTTGTAGTCAATCCATGCCATGCTTAGGTTTCTCTGTTTCTTTCTGCTGTTCTCCAATATAGCCCTGTTGATTAACAGCTGGTCTTTTGTCCCATACGTTTTTCTGCTGCATCCTTTTTGTTCTGGGCTTATGATGTTGTTTTCTTCTGCATGGCTGTAGATCCTGTCAGCTGTGATTCCCGTTAGTATTTTGTAGATTGCTGGTAAGCACGTTATTGGTCTATATTTACTTGGATTCTGGGTTTCATGGGACTTTGGTAGTAATGTTGTTTTTCCTTTTGTCAACCATTCTGGTGCTTCTTCTTCTGCTGTTACTATTTTGTTGAAGCACCTTGTTAGTTTTCCATTTAGTGATGTTAGCTTTTTCAACCAGAAGTTCTTAATCATGTCTGGGCCTGGTGCTTTCCAGTTGCTGCTTCTTTTTATTTTCTCCTCGACTTCTTTCACGGTTATTCTGTCCATGTCCATCTCTGAGATGTTTCTCACCTTTTCGCTGTTGTAAAGGCTCCCAATCCATTTTGCACCATCATTATGGTTGACTTCGTTCTCGTAGATGTTCTTCCAGAAATGCTCCACTTGTTCTTTTTCAGGCGGTCTTTCTACGTTTATCTGGGCATTCTTTAACTCTCTAAATAGTTTTGTTGGGTTGTCTTCAAACATCTCATTTTGTTTCTTTTCTCTATCCAAGCGTATATATCTTGCCAATCTTTTTGCCTTTGCGTCTTTCTCTTTGGATTAATACATTTACCTTCCTCCTTCCAAGTTCAGATCTTATTTCCCCCCCCATATGGGTAGTTAGGATTGAGATCTCCTTCCTGAGGTTACTTGGCTACTTACTCTGCTCTCTAGTCTTTGCTGCCACCTTGGTTTCCTCTCATTTCCATTCTTTCCCTGGTTTTGGTCCTGGTTATTCTGTTTGCGTGTTTTTACCCCTGCCATCTCTGTTACGCTGACTGCTGTTGCATAATATAACCTGTTTAATTCTGTGAGGTTACTCTCCTGGGGTGTTATTGTTTGCAGGTAGTACCTTGTTCGCTATCTCTATATATTTTCTGACCTTATAGGTGTTCCTCAGCTTGGGCAGTGGTCTTCTGTGGTTCAGTTCCTGGTGTACATCTTCTCTGTGGATAAGGATCCTCCTTTTCATCTCCTTCTCTTCCTCACTCTCCTCTTCTATCTCTTCTACACTATCATTGCCTGGTCCTGATGTAGAGTCTCCCTCATCATCTGATGGTTCACTTGGGGGAGGTGGGGGGGAGGGGGAGGGGGGGGGTGGCAAGATGTTTGTGTGCCTGTGGTTCACTTCCACTTCCACCTCCTCCTCTTCCCGCCCTGGGCAGGCATCCTTATCCACTTCTTTTATGCTGTCTCTGGGAGGGTGTTTCCACTACGGTACTTGGGGCTGTCTCCTTTGTTTTTTCTGTTATTGAGGGTTTCACTTGGCTTTCTGGTGTTTCAGCCAGTTTTTTTTTTTTGTTTGTTTCTTCCCTCTACCTACTGTCCCTTTGCTCGTTCTTAGTTCTTCTAGGGTGTCAGCAGTTATTACCAGTTGTTCCTGTACAACCCACATTGCCTTTTCTTTTGCTTTCTGTGCCTCATCATATGTTGGTAGTGTGGCTCTTTGTTTCCTCTCATGATCAGTTCCTCTTTCTGCGATTGTCTTTAGGATATGATGTTTTAGCCTGATCACTTTTTTCGGTCTACTGTATGGTCTGTGTACCGCTTCTAGAACCTGTATACCATGTAGTCATTCTCATCGAACTCCTTCCTTTCAGTTGCCCATTTTAGGAGTTCGCTCTTGTTCTCTTTTTCTGGGATCATCTGTCCTATATACAGGCTTTCTAACAGGTACAGATTTCTCTCCAGCGTCCATGTCCACTCGCTCGTGGTGCTCTCATTTCCCTTTTAGACATAGTCTTCTACCTCTCTTTTGATCTTTTTCACTTCTCCCGCTGTGATCTCTGATTTCCCTAGTTTGATTATTGCACTGATGGTGTGGAACCGACAGTCTGGGTTTTTTTTCTAGCTTCTCCCTATCTAAGACTCTTCTCTTTGTTAGCATTTCTCTGCACCTTTTGCTGGTTCCATTTTTTGGGAACTGCTCACTTGTAGCATAGGTGGTACACGTACACCACAGTATTTCTCGCTTTTCCTCCACTGACCATTGTGTCCTGGTAACCCCTCTGGGGTTGTAGGTGAAGTTAGTCCGTTTCTTTTTGTTGTTGGGTGAGATGGGGGCTTCCTGGGGTAGCCCTGTCATGTTACTTTGTGGAGGTTGCCCCTCATTTTGTGTAACCCATCCATACTAAGGGGCAGTAGTGTGGACTTGGGCCTTTTTTCCAGGGCTGGTATTGCTCGGAGGGTTAAGACTGTTCCCCTGTTTGCCGAACTCCTGATAACGGTCACATGGTACTCGGCTTTTGGCACATGTGCGACCGGGCGAAGTGGCTCTGGCTGATTCACCATTACCCCTATTCACGCCGTTGGCTTTCCTTCTTAGGTTGTAGTTCATTGTGTTTCTTTTTCCGCTGTCCACGGCCTCTTATTCTTGTATTCGAGGCTTCCCTGCTGATTTCCCAGTAGGGTGCTCCCGACATCCGCAACACGGGGACGCGTCTGGTAGGCTGGAATACGTTTGTGGAATTTAATTCTTCCATGTAACAATATTTCATTCTTAAAGAAGTAAGTATTGTTAGTTCTAAGAGTAGCTCATGCAAGCTTCTGCGTAAAAATAATCCAGATAGTAATACACATAGCTGCCGTAGGCTACTATAAAATAAGATGTTCAGATTGCTCTGAAAACAACGTTTGGGAGACACGTGGCTTTAAATGTCATGTCTATCAGTACAATTACAAAATTCATGTAGGGAAATTAACATTTCGATATTTAGGCATATGACAGTTGAAAACCACACACACACACACACACACACTCTAAAAATTACATCATATTTTAGTCATACTAATGCCATGTTAATGTTATACTGATGTCATTATTGTCTGAGAACCCGGTTTAGAATGTAGGGTTTATGTGAAATAGGCGGAGCTTCATATTTCATTGAAGTTCAGCCCTTGTAGATTAATGGAATCTTTACTGTTGGAAAATAAATCTAATTTTGACATTAATAAGCCTTTTCATAATGTAGAAATGTAAATTAAAAACTTTTGAATTTGGCTCCCACTTAAATTGCTTTATTTTCCAAACTTTCGACCTGATTTTCTACTCGATTATATCTCAGGTGGTGATGTCATTACAAACCCTGACCAGTGGTTTTATATATACCACTTTTACCCTTTTCACTCTTTTAATTTTACAAAAACAGCCAGTAAATGGGAGGACTTCACCCATTTTAATATACACACACACACACACACACACACATATATATATATATATATATATATATATATATATATATATATATATATATACACAAAAACAATTGGTTGCGAGGTAGGAAACAGAGGGTGGTCGTTGATGGAGCGGAGTCGTGTTGGGCTAATGTAGCGAGTGGCGTTCCTCAGGGTTCTGTATTGGGCCCCTTGCTTTTTCTTATATATATTAACGATTTAGATGTCGGCCTAGTCAGTACAGTTTCAAAGTTTGCGGATGACATGAAGCTGGGTGGTAGGGCGATTAATGACGAAGATAGAGGTAAAATCGAGAATGATCTGAATAAAAACGTTGATTGGGCAGTCACATGGCAAATGAGATTTAACGTCGATAAGTGCAAAATTTTACATAAAGGTTCGCGTAACGGTAATTTTGCGTATAGTATGTCAGGGAAAGAGTTGATAAGCGTAGAAGAGGAAAAAGATTTAGGAGTTATAGTCACTGGTGATTTAAAAGTAGCGAAACAAAGTACAGCAGCGGTCAATAAAGCGAACAAAGTGTTAGGTTTTATAGCTCGGAATTTTAAGTAGAAATCGCGCGATATTATAGTTCCTCTATATAAATCATTAGTTAGACCCCATTTGGAGTACGCGATCCAATTTTGGAATCCGCATATGCGCAAAGATATAGACAAAATTGAAAGAGTTCAAAGACGAGCAACTAAGATGATTTCGTCGCTTAGGTCAAAGTCGTACGAGGATAGGCTTAAGGACTTAAAATTGACTACACTCGAGACTAGGAGGCTAAGGGGTGATCTAATCCAGGTTTTAAAAATTATGAATGGGTACGATAACGTAGGTAGAGATAGCTTTTTCAAAATATCTCAAATAATAGGACTAGAAATAACGGGTGTAAGTTGACAAGTAGAAGGTTCGAGACAGCAGTTGCCAAAACCTTTTTTACGCATAGAATAGTAAATAGATGGAATAGTTTGCCGGTAGAAGTAATTAGTAGCACGTCTATAAACATGTTTAAAAATCGATTAGACGCATATGTTGATAGATTGGGTATAGTTTAAGGTGACTTATTTTTCGTTCGGCAAGGTACTAGAATTGATGGATACCGTAATGAAATTGACTGGATTCTTTGGATCTGATATATTTGCATGTCGGTTATAAATAGATATAGAGTGTAACATATTTGTGGATAGTAGTCTATTATGACTTGATCCTCTGGATCCAGAGATTCTATCTTTAGTTTCAAATCGATAATTAATTAGTTTTTAATTGATAATTATTTAGTTTTGCAAAAATTGGTCGTTGCGAATGAACAGGCAGTTGTTACATAAATTTCTTATGTTCTTGTGGTTCGGAACCCGAGTAAAATTGTAGGTCCCCTCCGCCACCACGGAGGACATACCACAATTACGAACACAGTTAGGAAGACCAGCCACGAGTGGATCCTAGGGTCTTAGTTGGTCTGAAACATTATAACATTATATATATATATATATATATATATATATATATATATATATATATATATATATTGTATATAAAAATTATTTCACGAAAGTAACACGTGAAAAATATTTATGATGAATAAAACCACGAAGGAAAGGAAACACAGATGGTGCTCAAGCGCTTTCGTCTAATGACATCCTCAGGAACACTGAAGTACATAAAGAATTACAGCCTATATATAGGTTACAAAAAAAAAAATATATATATATATATATATATAAATAAACGGAGAAACGAAATTAAAGGATTGTGGAAGGGGGCACACAAATTTATAAGGAAAAACTATCGATTTTTAGCACAAGATTAAAAGATTTGTTTCCAAAAATGTAATAGATAAAAAAAAAAATAAATAAAATATATATATACAAATTTATACTGGAAATCTGCCCAAGTTTTAGCACTCTGCTCTTTTTGTATATAAAAATTGAACAATTATCGATTTTTAGCACAAAATTAAAAGATTTCTTTCCAAACAATGTTATAGATAACATAAAAAAAAAAAAAAAATTATATATATATATATACATATACACAAATTTATACTGGAAATCTGCCCGGGTTTTAGCACTCTGCCCTATTTTTTTGTATATGAAAATTGAAAAATAAAAGTTATTAGGGTGGCATACAAATTTTACCAAAGATTTAGCGTTCTACCTTTCTTATCTAAATCTGTTCTGAAGGAATTCAAAACAACAGGATCGAGTTGAAAAAGACCTTTGCTTATGTTGAAGTTATTTGTTAGTTGGATAATGGCAGACTCAAGAATATTTCTATTAACAATGTTGCTAGAGTGGAATAAAACAAGCATTATTCCAATCAATACAGTGGGATAACTCTGACAAATGGACAAAAAGGGCACTGGACAATTGTCCTGTTCTAACGGAATATTGATCCTGTTTTATACGTGTGCGCAAATCCTTTCCCGTCTGACCTATGTAAAAGGAATCACATTGTTTACAACCAATTTTATAGATAATGCCTGAATTATTGGTAGGGCTATTTTTTACTATGATATTTTTCACAATATTGTTATATGAAAATACTACATTAATATCCAAAAGTTTAAATACATTAGCAATGCCTAAAAAGCCCGGGAAAAATGGAAGTACAAAAATATTTTTTGACAAAGTACGAGTGTTATTATTGACGCGATAGAAAGTTCGTTTTGCCTTGTTGAGACAAGATTCCATAAACGCAGATGGATAACACAGATCACTTCCGATACCGTTGATTTTTTCTAATTCGGCATCGATGTATTCCGGACTGGCGATCCTAAGGGCGCGGAGAAACATTGAAGAAAAAATGGCCTTCTTATTGGGGGTGTCATATCCCGAGTAAAAGTGTACGTAGGACAAATTGTTTTTTTTTTTCCGATAGATACTAAACTTAAAACCTGGGCTTTCCCTATGTACACGCACATCCAAAAATGGGATTGAATTGTCTTGTTCCACTTCTAAAGTAAACTTAATAGAGGGGACTTGATCATTTAACTGAAGGAGGAAGTTATCCAGGTCACGATTCATGGGCCAGATACACAAAATATCGTCGACGTACCGCAACCAAGGGATGCCAACCCCCAGGATTCTCGGAATATAAGTAATTTCGAAAAACTCCATATAAATATTGGAGAGGAGGGGCGACAAGGGGTTGCCCATGGCCATCCCAAAAACTTGTTGACAATACTCGTTATTGAAAGTGAATTTACAGTCTTTGATGCAAAGCTTAATAAGTTCAAAACAATGTGTGAAGGTAGTGGCAGGTCATACTTATGTAATTCTTGGGAGAGAAAGTCAAGATATCGTCAATCGGCACTTTTGTAAACAATGAACAAACGTCAAACTGATCAATCTATCGTTAGTTTCAGTACGTGCATTATTCAATTTTTCAGTAAGATCCATGGAATTTTTTACATGTGAATCAGAGATAGTTCAAGAATGGGGGACAAGACTTTGACAAGCCATTTGGAGAGTTTAAAGTAATAGAGCCCACCGAGCTAATAATAGGGGCATAGGGTTGCCAGGTTTGTGGGTTTAATGAGACCGTAAAGGTAGGGCAGAGAAGGTGAAGTGGACATGAAAAGCGGAATTAAGTCCTTCTGATCTTTGAGAATGCGTTTCAAGCCACTATTAAATGATTTGATGACGTCATCCTGCGGGTTCTTCCTAAGTTTGCTGTATGTGGCGGGGTCCTGGAGAAAGCTCGTTCATCTTTCTGATGTAGTCCACTTTGTCCATAATAACTATGGTGTTAGCCTTGTCTGCTTTAGTAATATGGAGCTCCCCATTTTTTCAATTGTGAGAGGCTATTGCGAAAACGTTTAGGAAAGTTATCTTCGTAATTACTATTCGCCGCACTATAAACGAGGCCTTTAACTATGTTAAACAAATACTGAGGGAGATTACACTGTTTTTCAAAACAAGCGAGACTGTAACAAATTTGTAAAGCCGAAGGTTTTTTAACAATAAAAAAGGACATACCATATCCAAGGGCACTTTTGCATCGTCACTAATGTTTTTCGAAGAAAGGTTCAAAAACACACTTTGAGCTTGCTTTTTTACTCCACTGACTATTTCGAATAAGACACTTAATTTTTCGATCCAAAATGTTACGAAGTGAAGAACTTTCCCGACGCAACTCGTTGTAAATTTCATCAAACAAAGGTTGGATCACGGTTGGGGAATAACGGTCACAAAATTATGTTTGGCGATGTTTAAATTTTTGAAGGCGGACCAATCATTTTGTCTGGTGACTTCAATATGTTTCTTTAAAATTAATCTGCTGAAGTTGTTGAACGGATGGTCGTCATTTGTCTGAGGCGAATCGGAAGCAGGGATTTGGAAAGAACTTGCTCCTCTAGACAATTAGTAAGAAACTTTCGTCGGATACGAATTGCATGCCCCTTCATTAATGTAGAAGAAAACACGGACACAAACGGAGACAAGAGAGGGAACAGCAAGCCGAAGGAACGCGTGGTGTTCATTATATGAAAATTATTTCACGAAAGTAACACGTGAAAAATTTTTGATGAATAAAACCACGAAGGAAAGGAAACACAGATGGTGCTCAAGCGCTTTCGTCTAATGACATCCTCAGGAACACTGAAGTACATAAAGGAATTACAGCTATATATAGGTTACAAAAAAAAAAAATAAAAAAATAAAATATATATATATATATATATTAGGGTGATTCAAATATGGGGCTAAAAATTTTTTTATATATTTTAATGCGTTCAACCCTTTAAATGGTTCATTTCAGCATAAAAACAACTATCCTAAAATATTTAGCAAATTTTTAATTTTTAAGGGTTGCTACAGCAATTAAAAATTGACAGAACGACTCAAATTGTCAAATTTTTGCCACACCACCCAGGGGGTACAGTACAAGGCGCATTGCTTTTTTTTAATGTGGAAAGCTCCCCGTAGGCCTCCATAACCACGAGCATGCATAATTAAACTAGCATGATATTTGAGACATTAGCTGTCTTACTTCATCAATGTTTCTTTCTTTCTATCAGGGTAAACAGCCCTGTAGTTTTTCACTACTTGTAGCAAGAATTGTTTTTGATCTTCATGTGTTAGTATTTTATTATCTTCATCCATTAATTTTACTTCTCTTTCCGCTATATCATTCACGACTTTCCACTGTTTGATAGATTTCTTAGCGGAGTTATACTCTTCATCATTATGCCATTCTTTAGCATCTTTGAGTAAAAATTTTGAACTAAATTCTGTTATTGTAAAGAATCTTTGCGTATTTGATGACAAAATCTAATTTCTTCGTTGGAATAAGTGCAGGATCTAGAAAAGCCCGTTTGCAGGAAGAGTTTCTGTTGTATTTTGCAAGGCCTTTACAATTTTGTTTTTCGTTTCAGTAGGCACTTCATCATCATAAAAGGCCAAGGCTACCAGTTCTTCTGATAGGTACCAGAGGTGACCTAACAGTTTTTAATAGCAACAAATGCAATTGTGTCATTTATTTGTTTGTAGCCTACAAGATTCTGTAATAATTCCAGAGCAAGACGAGGAGCGCAAGATGGCACAGGAGCTGTAAACCATGCCTTTACATATAACCGAGTAGCAAATAGACAGATGTCTTTTAGTCCTTTTTGTCTTTTACCGAAATTTTGAACTGAGATTTGAACATAAAAATTTTTAATGAATATGTAATTTTGGCCATCCACCTAGCCCGATGAAGTCCCGCTGGATGTTTAAATTTGAATCCACCTTTTGGTTTCACCTCCAAAAAAATATTGTTAACTGCAATAGTTCTAGGTAATCGTCTCTTGGTTGGAATGTATCTAGTTAATTTGTTGCAAATATAATTATGTCATCTTGATGTCATGAATATTTTCATAGATATCTGGATCTGATAATGCTGTCTCGTAGTCCTCCTTATTAATGCTTGACCATTTTTCTCTGAACTTCTTAAAAGGACTATATCTGGGCCAGAAGATGGTGATAAAGACTTTGAAACAACAGCTTCCAGCATAATTCAAATATATGGTGTCGACATGCAGCCACAATAAATCGTTGTCGAATTTTGTTCTAGAAGAATAGCTGCACCATTTCTAGGACCAGTATTGGCTGCCGTTGTATTGAAACACATGCATTTTATTTGTTCGCAGATGTCCCATTCAAGCGATGTCTGATTGTTGCATTAAAAAGAGACGCATTCTGTCACTCAATTTTGCAACATCAAGACTTCCTAATAATTTATCATCAAACAATTTTCTACGTTTGCCAACCTTACTTTTCCATGTTGAAGGTTGTGCAGCACAGAAACCAGATTCATCACTTTTACTCTCCTCTGATTCTGATTCTGATGATGTACTGGTGAGTATGACAGCTCTTCACTCTTCTTTCTTTTGATCTCTTCTTCTGCTTTCCTCTTTTCATAACGTTGTTGCTTTCTGCTGCTTTTGCTCTTTTTTAGCAACAGCCTTATCAATGGTACCCATTTTCCATGACGTCCTTTCTCACGTTGCATTTTCAAGAATTTCTTATCATCTTCTATATTTTATAAGCTGCATAGCATTCTCATGAGCAATGTCAAATAAGTTTTCCAGTTATCTTTCCATTTTTCTTCTTTATTATTTAAATTTTGTGATCTTTTCAATTTGTTTGCTTTGTTTTTCTTAAGCAGCTGTCATTCCTTCAGTATTCCTTGAATTTTATCTACTACATGTATTCTTTGTTTTGCTGGTATTCCTGCTTTTTCCAAACTGCTAGCACATCTGCAGTAGAGCAGCAAGATTCTCTAATGTCTTGCTTTTTAATATTTCTGTAGTGCATGAAGAGGGCCATCATTTCCTTCTCTGATGGTAATACGGATGTTTTAGTACTGCAGAGGGCTGCCCAATTAGCCATACTTCAGTTTCTTTTCTTGTAGAACTTCTCCCAAATGAGCAACTGGGTGATGGTGAGTTAGGCCTAGCTTCCATAATCGATTAATTGGTATCAAAATTACGAGTTCCAAGCAACAACTAAAAGCAAGCTAGTATATAAACCATTAATTAAAAATTCTGAAATAAAAACAATTAAACATAAAATCATAAGTTGTAAAAACAAACAAATTGAAAAAGAGGGAAACTTTGACGCCTGGTAGCACATAGTAAATTTTATTTAAAATTCACCAAATTTGGCATACACTACTTTTTTGTCATAGGGAACAAAAATACAGGTTGAACAATTAAAAAAAAACTGATTTTTTTGAATCACCCTAATATATATACAATAAACGGAGAAACGAAATTAAAGGATTGTGGAAGGGGCACACAAATTTATAAGGAAAAACTATCGATTTTTAGCACAAGATTAAAAGATTTCTTTCCAAACAATGTTATAGATAAAAAAAATAAAATAAATAAAATATATATATATACAAACTTATACTGGAAATCTGCCCAAGTTTTAGCACTCTGCTCTTTTTGTATATAAAAATTGAACAATTATCGATTTTTAGCACAAGATTAAAAGATTTGTTTCCAAACAATGTTATAGATAAAAAAATAATTAAAAAAAATAATATATATATATATATATACAAATTCATACTGGAAATCTGCCCGGGTTTTAGCACTGCCCTATTTTTTTGTATATAAAAATTGAAAAATAAAAGTTATTAGGGTGGCATACAAATTTTACCAAAGATTTAGCGTTCTACCTTTCTTATCTAAATCTGTTCTGAAGGAATTCAAAACAACAGGATCGAGTTGAAAAAAGACCTTTGCTTATATTGAAGTTATTTGTTAGTTGGATAATGGCAGACTCAAGAATATTTCTATTAACAATGTTGCTAGAGTGGAATAAAACTGAAGCATTATTCCAATCAATACAGTGGATAACTCTGACAAATGGACAAAAAGGGCACTGGACAATTGTCCTGTTCTAACGGAATATTGATGCTGTTTATACGTGTGTGCAAATCCTTTCCGTCTGACCTATGTAAAAGGAATCACATTGTTACAACCAATTTTATAGATAATGCCTGAATTATTGGTAGGGCTATTTTTTACTATGATATTTTTCACAATATTGTTATATGAAAATACTACATTAATATCCAAAAGTTTAAATACATTAGCAATGCCTAAAAAGCCCGGGAAAAATGGAAGTACTAAAATATTTTTGACAAAGTACGAGTGTTATTATTGACGCGATAGAAAGTTCGTTTGCCTTGTTGAGACAAGATTCCATAAACGCAGATGGATAACACAGATCACTTCCGATACCGTGATTTTTCTAATTCGGCATCGATGTATTCCGGACTGGCGATCCTAAGGGCGCGGAGAAACATTGAAGAAAAAATGGCCTTCTTAGTGGGGGTGTCATGTCCCGAGTAAAAGTGTACGTAGGACAAATTGTTTTTTTTTTTCCCGATAGATACTAAACTTAAAACCTGGGCTTTCCCTATGTACACGCACGCAACGGTATCGGAAGTGATCTGTGTTATCCATCTGCGTTTATGGAATCTTGTCTCAACAAGGCAAAACGAACTTTCTATCGCGTCAATATTCCGTTAGAACAGGACAATTGTCCAGTGCCCTTTTTGTCCATTTGTCAGAGTTATCCCACTGTAGTGATTGGAATAATGCTTCAGTTTTATTCCACTCTAGCAACATTGTTAATAGAAATATTGTTGAGTCTGCCATTATCCAACTAACAATTAACTTCAACATAAGCAAAGGTCTTTTTTCAACTCGATCCTGTTGTTTTGAATTCCTTCAGAACAGATTTAGATAAGAAAGGTAGAACGCTAAATCTGTGGTAAAATTTGTATGCCACCCTAATAACTTTTATTTTTCAATTTTTATATACAAAAAAAATAGGGCAGAGTGCTAAAACCCGGGCAGATTTCCAGTATAAATTTCTATATATATATATATAATTATCATTATTTTTTTTTTATCTATAAATTGTTTGGAAACAAATTTTTAATCTTGTGCTAAAAATCGATAGTTTTTCCTTATAAATTTGTGTGCCCCCTCCCACAATCCTTTAATTTCGTTTCTCCGTTTATTGTATACAGGGCGTCCCAAAAAAATGTATACACACTTTAAATACTTATAAAGGCAGAGTGTTTATTAAAATACATTTCATTTTCAAAATGTAATAGAATCTACAGACATTATTTAATTGTTTTGTCAACGCTGTTTTCAAACTGACGTCCGTTCTGGTCCAGGCACTGCTGATAACGCGAAGCAATGGAATCGCAAACATCACGAAACTTTCGTTTGTTTTGTGTGCATTCTCGTTCAATGGCTGCTCTCAATTCAGTGACTGTTGCAGGTTTTATAGCGTAGACTTGTCTTTTAAGTATCCCCATAAAAAAAAGTCTAGTGGTGTGAGGTCTGGTGAACGCGGAGGGTATTCTACGAAACCCCTTCGTCCAATCCACATCCACATCGTGCAAGTACCACTCGCAATACTCCACTCTTCGGTCCGGATCACTTCATTAATAGCATGGACTAATCTTGGAATGTAACTTTTCCATTGACAGCGCTTCAAAATGCGTTGGACAGACGATTCTGAAATTCCTACCTCACGACTCGCTTGCCGCACAGATTTTCTTGGACTTTGGTGATACGTTTCCAGTATCTTTCTTGCTTTGTGGGGTCTTGTCGATGTCCGGTCTTCCGGAACGCTTCTTGTGGACATTCTGAAACAGTTCCATCGGCTTCAAACTTATCTCTAATTCGAGTGATGGTAAGTCGCGTTGGTGGATCTGTTTGAAAACTCCTCCTAAACTGTCTTTGCACTTCAACTGCGTTTTCACACTTCCAGTAGCATTTTAGAATGAATTTCCTTTGTTCAAAGCTTAGTCTGACTGCCATTATTAATTCTAATGGGTTTAACTTGGAAAGAAAGAAACATCAATTGAGCTATCAGCTGTTGAAGTGTGTATACATTTTTTTTGGGACGCCCCTATATATAATATATATATATATATATATATATAGATATATATATATATATATATATATACATTTAAACTGCAAACACGCAGTAATTAACGTAAAGAACGACGCTTGTATAGGAGAATATGCGCGCAAGATGAGAGAGGAGAGAACGAAACAAATGAAAAAATGAGGAAACCACCCGGGAATCGAACCCGGGATCTTCCAATTGCGGTCAGATATGATAACCATTACACACGGGCCTCACTCAATCAAATGCCGTAATTCCTCTACATACGCGCAGAAACCAATGCCCCAAGGGGGCAACTCTCGCATGCCGTACATTATATACATTTTAAACTGCAAACACGCAGTATAATTAACGTAAAGAACGACGCTTGTATAGGAGAATATTCCGCGCAAGATAAGAGAGAGAACGAAACAAATAAAAAAATGAGGTAACCCACCGGGAATCGAACCCTGGATCTTCCGATTGCGGTCAGATATGATAACCATTACACCACGGGCCTCACTCAATCAAATGCCGTAATTCCTCTACATACGCGCAAAAACCAATGCCCCAAGGGGGCCCGTGGTGTAATGGTTATGATATCTGACCGGCAATCGGAAGATCCCGGGTTCGATTCCCGGGTGGTTACTCATTTTTTCATTTGTTTCGTTCTCTCTCTCTCATCTTGCGCGGCATATTCTCCTATACAAGCGTCGTTCTTTACGTTAATTATACTGCGTGTTTGCAGTTTAAATGTATATAATGTACGGCATGCGGGAGGTGCCCCCTTGGGGCATTGGTTTCTGCTCGTATGTAGAGGAATTACGGCATTTGATTGAGTGAGGCCCGTGGTGTAATGGTTATCATATCTGACCGGCAATCGGAAGATCCCGGGTTCGATTCCCGGATGGTTACCTCATTTTTCATTTGTTTCGTTCTCTCTCTCTATCTTGCGCGGAATATTCTCCTATACAAGCGTAGTCTTTACGTTATTTATATAATATATATATATATATATAATATTATATATATATATATCCAGCAAGAATAAAATTAACTTACAAAAAAAAATATGTATATACAGATTTTCTTTTCACGTACAGTCGCAAAAGAGATTTCCTGGAGACTTTTGTAAATATTATTAAAAATACATTAAATGACAACTATGAATTGTAGTAGTATTTTTTATGAATGAAATAGTACAAATGAACATACTGTACAAGTTTTATATAAAGGGTGTACATAAAGTCAGGATCTATTTTTGTGAAGCACTTGGAAATTATATGGAATTCAATCATAAAATGATAAAGTGGTAACATTTATTAAATAATTAAGAGTAGGATTCGACGTGACGCCCATCAGTATCCCTGCACAGCTCAAATCGTTCCGCAGCATTTCTAAACACATTCTGGAGCATTTGCGGGGTTATTATCTGCAGCAGTTCGTATACGTGTACGTAAGTTTTCAAGACTCGTAATCTTCGTCTGATAGACGTGCGATTTGATAAAGCCCCATGCAAGAAATCTAAAGGGGTTAAATCTGGTGATCTCGCTGGCCAAGGTCTGTTGCTTCCGCGTCCGATCCAGCGATTTGGAAAACGTCCATTTAGATAATCCTGAACAATTTTGGCATAGTGACAAGGAGCACCATCATGTTGATAGACGACGGTACTAACAATCCTATCCCCAATCAGCTGAGGTTCAAGGAATTGCTGCAACATGTCCAGATAAAGAAAAAAGGACCATAAACCTTAGATTTTGTTAAACCCATCCAGACATTACTTTAGGCGAGTCTCTCTCCCAGTTTTGGACGAAATCATTCGGTCTTTCATCTGCCCAAATTCGACAGTTATGGCGATTTACTTTTCCACACGTATGGAAAGTGGTTCATCACTAAAGAGAATGTTGTCCATTAAATTATCACTCCAGATTTGTTCTACGAGATCAGCACACACAGCACTTCCTCGAGGGAAATCTTCCTCATGTAAATCATGTAAAACCTGCAAATGATAGCTTTTCTTCTGCAAATTAACTTTCAGAATTTTGTGCACAGATGACGTCGGGAGGCCGAGTCTGTGTGATGTAGCACGAACGGACGTACGTGGCTCCTCAGTGATAATTCCGCGTACTGCATTCACGGTAAGATCTGACATACACGGTCGTCCTGATCTTGCTTCATCATTTACAGATCCCGTTCGTTTAAATTTGTTCACCAATTTTCGTATTGTCTTGTCTATTGGCCCCGGCTTATGAAATCTCCTTCTAAACTTCTCTCTGATGTCATTGTATTTCTTCCCTCGATTCGCCAAATTACTATTGCCACACGCTCTTCTGTATTCATTCTAAGGGCTCTGAAAAGAAAATAGAAAAAAATAATTATTTCACACAAATAGATCCTGACTTTATGTACACCCTGTATATTGCAGGAGTAGAAATTCACTTATTTCAAGAGTGATAGCTCAATTATTGAAGGTTTAGAAGAATTTCGTCTCAATGACCTTTCCTTTTAATTAAGAGATATCCATATCAGGACTATTTCTCTCTGAATATTTGACCACAGCTTATCCTAATTACGATGCTCGTTTTTTTAATGTTATAGAGTAGACCCTCGGTATTTCACGATATTAGGACCGAGAATTACCGCGAAATATTGTTTTCGCGATATGTGGTTCTATATATTACAATATATAGAATTCCTAAATATTCCGCGAAATAGTGTTTAGACCGTACTATATATATATATATATATATATATATATATATATATATATATATATATATAGTATATTTTTTTTAAAGTAACTTAGGGTACCGTAAAATAAAGAAAGCGAAATATCGGACTGTGAAATAAAAGGGTCTATTGCGTATGTTTAATGCACTAGAGTCATACGCGCAAAATATAATTTTCATTTAAAATACATATATACAGGGGGTCCATATGTCCCAATCGGTTATAATTAAAGCGAAAATACAAAAAAAATCAAGCAAAGTAAAACGTTATAATAAGTTTAGAAATATTTATTGATTAGTCAAAGTGCAAAATATAACCATCTCGACAAATATTCTTCCTTAGTAAGTTGTCTTACATAGGAAGCATTTATTTACACTGACCATCCAGTTCGAGATGGCGTTGTGAAACTGGAAAGTCGTCAAATTCTCCTGTATCCACTTCCGTTCGATTTAATTAGGCTTCATTCTTACCTCAACGATGAATGAAATAGTTGAGATACGCAATGATTTTGATATTTAAACTACAGGGTGTGCCTAACATTTTTCTAGAGGGTATAACCTAAGGTAAACAAAGATACAACAAAAATAGAAAACCATTTGAAAACTTTATTCAAACTGAATACAAAACGTATCAATATCCTATATGCTTGCCTTGCCTCATGCACAGCTCTCAGACGTTCAGGGTATGATTTCAGCAAACGTTCAAACAAATCTCTGTCATGTTCAAGTTCTTGGAGGAAAGTTTGAATGTGTGAAGGAGGACCTTTTGAGAATATCGGTTAGGGCCAATTTCTGCAGCATCCACTCTGTCTTTGAAAATCGCTTCAAAGCGCTTTGCTATGTCAGATCAGAGGAATTTCCTGGCCATTAAGTCTGATCAAAGAACTCAATCCCAGAGTCTCTCAGAAGTTTTTGGGTAGCATTTGCACGGTGGCATGGGGCACACTCATGAAGATAAACCAATTCCGAGGTATCTACTACATTTTGTGGATCCGAAAGAAATGGAATGACATTTTCTATACGAATAGTCTGCCAATAATAAACACCATCTCATGAAGCGCCTTCTTCTTTGATCACACACATTATTTTCACAGCAGTGAAGCAATTGAATACCTCAATGACCAACGAGGTTTTTAGCAAATGCTGTTGATAATGCTCATGGTCTTCAGTATTCTCAGAAAAGTGACCACACACTGTCATTTGATAATTTGGCCAACGAATAGTCCAAACGAAGAATTTATCACTTGGTGCCAAGTGCATGAAATCATCATCATCATCTCAAGACACAGATAATCGCAAAACCAAAGTCGATTCTCAATACTTGTGGCGATATCAGTCTTTGAGAATCCTTGGTTCGTGCGATGTCTTTGAATCGTTGACCAGTTAACAGCTTCTTTCACCTCTCCAAGATGATTTGGCAACTTCAGTGCAGTTTCATCGCCTTTTGCCACTGCTTTCAGCCACAATATTTTTGCTCTCTTGCGACAGTTTTTCGGGCCTTACTCGAATTCGGTCTACCACACGTTGTTCTTCACTATTTTCAACGACACCAACTAACGTCACCTTCACTTATTGATCTGAAATCACAATGAAATTGTCGATAAAAACATGTATAACACATCGACTTTGGTAGTACAGTAAAGTTTGTGTTCCCTTTAGCAAAAGGTTCTGTACAACCCCCGTACTTTATCTATCTTCATAACTTTTCAATTAAGCTGTTTATCTTCTAGAAGTTTATTTTATTTTAAGCCTTTTTATTTCATAAACATTAATTATTGGCGAAATTAGGTAAGCTTATCTTTCCTTTCTGATGAACGTTGTAACTTTGTTTAAAAGTTAATAAGCTTTTCAAAAAGCATTTAACATTTTTTTCTGAATATTTACAATAGTAAAATTAAGAAATAACGTAACTCAATTTATTTTTTATAAGAATCTTTGACGATATAACATTAAGAGAGCGAGTTCAAGGTGGATATAAATTATATTTATCTCATAAATTAAATTCTTCTCATTAAAGGTGATATGCTTCATGTTCTCAAATACCTTTTTTGGTGGTGTTACTGTGTCACTGGTTAATTGAGATTAGTGAGTCAAGGCGAGTCCAAAGTTTATTTAGTTATATGATAAAAATAATGATGGGACAGTAATAACAGAAATATATTGCAGTTTCAGTGACAAACAAATAGCATTTGTAGCGAAATAGCATTTAATTTTGTAGTGAAAAACTGATTTTTGGTTTCACAATTCACAAAGAATTAGGAAGATTATTTATATTACGAAATCATAGTGAACAAATATTAAAATATAGCAATAAGTTTGCTTAAGTAGTTTTAACAAACTTGCAAATAGGCCTACCTGTCATGGCTAAATAAAAAATAAAGTGCTTTTCTGCATTCATTATCGATGGGAACAAAATTTCAACGTTTAATTATTTCCAGTTCGATCACAGAACATATGTTATATGCAATGTTTATATCAGAGAACTTTGATGTAGTCGGGTTCAAAATTTTTAATGTCGGTGTTATTTCATTTATTCTTGGAAAGAGAAGATGACTCATTTCTAAACTAATGGTATTGAAGAATTTAATTTATATTTGCAAATAGGAATTATTTACTATCATGAAAAAATTTCGCAAAGGGGGACGCATGACTGAAATGCGAGAAGCGGGAAAACGAGCTTCAGAAATTAGCCGAGAATTATTAGTACAAAGTCAACTGTGTATCGATGACTTAATTGAGAGATGCAAGGCGGAAGGAAATATTCCGGATTGCTATAGGACAGACGCTAAAAGAAAACGGGCGCAAGAACGGATGAAACAAGGAATAAACTCTTTACTAACGCTATTGAAATCTAGAATAAAATTCAATTGCTAATCAATTCAAGAGCGATTCAGCGAAGGTTACACGAAATTTAGAATCCATCATCATTCTGAAATACAAAGAAAACTTAAAGGAAATAAAAGACAAGCTCTTTTAAACATTGCCCAACACCATCTTAATGATGACGTGGGGTTTTGTAATAAAGTTCATTTGTGGCGTATTAGTAATACCCGAAACTCCCCCTCCCCCCTTCCCCAATAAAAAATTCTTAATGAAGCGAGAAGTGGACACGTGTCTGTTAATACTTTGGCTTGGATTAGTGGCAACTTTAGAGTGGGGAAAAATGACAATTAAGGATCAAAGGAAGGTTACGTATATATATATATATATATATATATATATATATATTGAGATCCTTCAGGAAGTGATTTTGTCATCAGTCAGAACCATAACATTGTCAAATTAGTAACGCATAATACTTATCCAAAGCAAATGTCCAATTTATACGTCAAGAAGAGTTCAGCACGCACTTTTTTCAGGAGCAGACTTTAATTGATTCTCTCAGACTGGTCAAGCAGAACATGCGATTTAAAATCAATCGGAAATCTTTGAGGCAAGATGGTTTGTGAATGACAAACGAGATCAAAATGACAAGCTTTAAAGAGATATCACTCGGGTGTGTGAGGAAATAAGAATGAGAGAAATCCGTGAATGAAATCATTGCCAAAAGAATGCGTGACGTAGTTGAAAATGAACAAAGCTCGATTCAAAATTAAAATAGTTTTAGTTTTTGAAGTCTGATCTTTTGATCCATCCATCCTTCGTATTCTGCTTATCAGGCAGGTCGAACTCGCTTGTCCCGCCAAAGTGTTCTATCCTGAACTAGCCTTTTCATCTCATGGTAGCTCCAGCCTGCCTTCAGATCATCCAGCATTGCTTTCCTTTTCCTTCCCCTCGGCCTTCTCCCTTCATATCTACCCTCTATCAGTGGCGGACCTACATTTTTGGGACCCTGAAGCTTGAACTGTTATGGGGGCCCCTTCGCAACCAGCAACAATAGGGCAACATCCAACAAGGTTCAAAGGGCCTTGCTGCCCTTGCAAGGACCTCGAGGCCCAAATGGCGGAGAACGGGGTGGTGGGGTGGTGTCCTTGAAAATGGGCCATACAATGAGCCCCTTCCCACCAGCAACGAGGTCTGGGTAACCGCGCGGTTAGGTATGCGCGGAAAAAAGTATTGGTTCATTCTCTAATAGAGAGGTAGAAGGCCATCAGAGGGGGCTCGTTAGGATAAAGAGGTGAAAATCTGATTTTTGGTGTTAAAATGCACAAGCGAGACGAGTGCAGCCTGAATTGAGAATTCAGATGTCTTTTATGGTTCCGATTGGCTCTAGCCTAAGGGCTGAACTATAGAACTATTAAGCCGTGCACCAACGAAGGATTCGAGGATCCAGCTGCCAAAATGTAGACTATGAATAGATTCTGGCGAGCTCAGCGAGCCCATACAGTGGGGGTTCGGGCGCTGCAAGCCCCGAGAAAATTTTGAAATTTGACCAATTACAGGGGCATTTTGAGGCCATATGAAATGGGTATTAGAGCATATTCTAAGGTCAATATTAAGTACTTCAACCCATTGGCTTATGATTCTATCACTAAAATAGCCTATTTTAATAACAAACACTTAAAAAAACTCCATCGATTTTGTTGAAAAATTCACTCATTAAAAAAAATGCTTCAGGGCCCTTCCTGGATTAGGGGCCCTGAAGCTTAAGCTTCATTAGTTTCAGAGTAGATCCGCCACTGCCTCTATTACCTCCTTCAACATTCTTCTCCTCTCAACGCATGTCCGATCCATTTCTTCTGTCTTTGTCTTATCACCTTAAAGAGTCTTCTTTCCTCCCTCACCTGTTGCAGTACTTCCTCATTACTTTGGTGTTCCCTCCAGCTTATCTTTAGCATTCTTCTCCAAATCTACATTTCAAAATTTTCCAAGAGTTTTCTGCTCCATACAGTACCACACTCCATATCAAGCTTTTTACTAACTTTTCTTCAGCTTCAAGTTGAGTTTACTGTAAGTAGTCTTTTCTGTCTCTCAAAAGCTACCTTACCCATACCAATTCTAGATCTTACTTCCTTATTGCAATCTCCATTGTTGATTAATAAACTTCCCACATATTTAAAACTGCTCAGCTTCTTCTAAGGTCCGATTTCCTATCGTTAGGGTTATTTGTGCTCCTTTCTTTCTTGCAATTTCATTACCTTTGTCTTGGTCTCATTAATTCTCATTCCAAATTCTTCCGCCGTTGTTGTCAAACTATTGACCATTCATTGCAGTCCTTCCTCAGTCCTACAAAAAATGCCTTGTCATCTGCAAACCTTACAGATTTGACCAATTTACCTCCCACTCTGATTCCTTCTTCCAGATCTGAGAGTGCTTCTATTATCATTGCTTCCGCATAGATGTTAAATAACACTGGGGACAGGGAGCATCCTTGCCTGACCCCTCTCCCAACCAATCCAGGCTCCGATTCTCCTTCTGTAACTCTAACATTCACAGTCTGGCCAAGACATAGATTTTTTATCAGCCTGCGGTCCCTCCAGTCAACATTAATATTCTTTAATATCTCCATTAGTTTCCTCCACTGGACTCTGTCAAAAACTTTTTCAAAGTCAATAAAACAAAGAAACATTTCCTGATCATGTTCCAGCATTCTCTCTCCCATCATTCTCATAATACCAATAGCTTCTCTTGTTCCCCATTTTGACCTAAATCCAAACTGATCCTCTCCAATGTACTGCTCAGCTCTGTTCGTTAGTCTTCTGGTTAGTATCCTTAAAATTATTTTTGATGCATGGCTGACCAAGCTTATGGGTCGAAATTCTGAACACTTGGTGGCTCTCGATTTCTTGGGGATAGTAATCATAGAGACCCTCATAAAGTCAGCAGGCCAGTCTCCACTTTCATACATGTTTCTGCACAATACATTCACCTCCTCTCTAGCATCACCTTCAAGACTTCTCAGAAGTTCTGCTGGTATATCATCTGATCCAGGGGCCTTGCCATTTTTAGGTCTTTTACAGCCATCTTTACTTCTCTTTCTAATATGTCCGGTCCATATAATTTACTTCCACCTCATCTGCTTCCTCCATTTCGATGTTATTAGGTTTGTTCTCTTTATCATACAGTTCTTCAATATACTCAATATCTTTTGATATATATATATATATATATATATATATATATATATATATATATATATATGTCTGTGTGTGTGTGTGTGTGTGCGCGCGCGTGCGTGAGCGCCTCCGTGGTGTAGTGGTTAGCATCGCTGACTACGAATCCATCGGCCCCGGGTTCGATTTCCAGTGACAACAGTTGGCGCGAAGCAAACCCAGCTGTTCATCCTTCCAATCAATAAAAATTGATTGTAATTTTTGACCACCCGTGGTGGGTTGTGGTTCGGACCCACGTTAAGCTGTAGGTCCAAGGTAGATCAATCTTCGTCAGAATGAGCAATTTGGGCGAAATCAAAACAAACAAAGGTTAACTGAGGTCATATATATATATATATATATATATATATATATATATATATATATATATATATATATATATATATATAGAAACGACGTAAGTATAGAGGAGCGTTCTGCACACGAGGAAGAGAAATAACGAACAAATGAAAAATGAGGTAACCGCCCGGGAATCGAACCCAGGATCTTCCGATCTGCCCTATTTAGGAGAATTACGACTTCTGACTGATTGAGGCCCGGGTGTAGTGGATAGCATATCTGACCGGCAATCGGAAGATCCTGGGTTCGATTCCCGGGCAGTTACCTCATTTTTCATTTGTTCGTTATTTCTCTTCCTCGTGTGCAGAACGCTCCTCTATACTTACGTCGTTTCTATACATTAATATACTGCGTGGTCATTGCAGTTAAATGTACATATTCACGATTTGCGAGGGTGCCCTCTCAAGGCATTGGTTTCTGCCCTATGTAGGAGAATTACGACTTCTGACTGATTGAGGCCCGTGGTGTAGTGGATAGCATATCTGACGGCAATCGGAAGATCCTGGGTTCGATTCCCGGGCGGTTACCTCATTTTTCATTATTTCTCTTCCTCGTGTGCAGAACGCTCCTCTATACTTACGTCGTTTCTATACATTAATATACTGCGTGGTCATTGCAGTTAAATGTATATATATATATGAAAATGAAATGAAAATGAAAATGAAAAGGTTTATTGGCAGACTATAGACCATATGACAAATATTATTAACACAATGACAGTTCACATACTAAGGATAAAAATATATACAATTGATTAGAAATAATACAGTAATGTCGAGGTTAAGTGGAGCTACAGACAGACGTTTACATACCAAGAAGTCAATAGCTTAGACGATAAACGGCAGGACGCATGGATAGCTTGGATAATCGGATTGGTTGATTTGTTAATTCTTTGCCTAAGACTGTAGTGAGCACGTCTTGTTACCTCCGGGAAGCTCGGGACATTGCGGGTAGCAAACATTTGCGAAGCTGAGCATCTCGGGGGGTAATTTATGTAAGAGTCTAAAAGACCTGTTATACAGCAAATTTAGAGTTCTGCCAGAACCTTTTTTATAATTCACCCAGAGTTGCTGTTCGTATATATTACTGCAGAAAGTACGAAAGAGAGTGTCTTTCGCTTCACTTGTACAGAACGTTAGTTCCTTATAGTCATATTCGCTTTAGCACAAAGGCTTCGAGATTGTTTTCTTATATCCGAGTCATTACTCAAGGAGCTGGTAATAGTTTGACCCAAATAATTAAACTCTTGTACTTCCTCAATTACTTCACCATTCATTTTAAACCTTATATGAGCTGGCTGATTACAGCTTTTAGGATGAAATTGCATAACCTTAGTTTTTGTAACATTAAAAAGAATATCATGTTTCTGCGAATACACTTCGCAGACTTTTAGTAGCAGATCCAGACCTTCAACAGTGTGACTTATTAACACCATATCATCGGCATAAACTAAGTTATTTATCCTTGTGTTATCTATGCAAGAGGAGCCAAAACATTCGGGTAGTATGTTGCCCCACCTAACAGTAAAAGATTGGTGGGAATACAAATAATTTCAATAAATTTAATATGTAAATGGGAACCTTCCTGTCTTCTAGTTTTTTAAATAAAATATTGTGGTTCACTCTATCATATGCCTTACTTATATCTAGGAAACAGCTATATATAGTTGAATTACTGTCAGTGTATTTAGATATTGTTTCTTTAAGTACATAGATAGACAGGTCATTGAGTGGGACCTTTTAAAACCAAACTGATTAGGAGATGTTCAGAGGTAATCATTTAATCGGAGTAACAAGAGTTTTTCTAGTAGTTTCGAGAAGCAGGAAGCGACAGCAATAGGCCTGTAATTATTGCTGGACAGAATGTCTCTATACTTATTTTTGACAGGAGCAAGATATACCCTCATGAACTCTGCAGGGATATGGCTATGAGCAAGCATGGCTGATAAGAGCAATGATATATGCAGACATACTACGTCATTTGCATATTTTAAGTGTTCATTCGATAGGTCATCTACCCCTGACGCAGAAACAGTCTTTAACTCTTTAATTAACCACTTTAGTTTACATATACAGGGCGTCCCAAAACAAATGTATACACACTTTAAATACTTATAAAGGCAGTGTTTTTAAAATACATTTCATTTTCAAAATGTAATAGAATCTACAGACATTATTTAATTATTTTGTCAACGCCTGTTTTCAAACTGACGTCCGTTCTGGTCCAGGCACTGCTGATAACGCGAAGCAATGGAATCGCAAACATCACGAAACATTTCGTTTGGTATTTGTGTGCATTCTCGTTCAATGGCTGCTCTCAATTCAGCGACTGTTGCAGGTTTTATAGCGTAGACTTTGTCTTTTAAGTATCCCCATAAAAAAAAAGTCTAGTGGTGTGAGGTCTGGTGAACGCGGAGGGTATTCTACGAAACCCCTTCGTCCAATCCACATCCACATCGTGCCAAGTACCACTCGCAATACTCCACTTCGGTCCGGATCATCTTCATTAATAGCATGGACTAATCTTGGAATGTAACTTTTCCATTGACAGCGCTTCAAAATGCGTTGGACAGACGATTCTGAAATTCCTACCTCACGACTCGCTTGCCGCACAGATTTTCTTGGACTTTGGTGATACGTTTCCAGTACTCTTTCTTGCTTTGTGGGGCTTGTCGATGTCCGTGGTCTTCCGGAACGCTTCTTGTGGACATTCTGAACAGTTCCATCGGCTTCAAACTTATCTCTAATTCGAGTGATGGTAAGTCGCGTTGGTGGATCTGTTTGAAACTCCCTCCTAAACTGTCTTTGCACTTCAACTGCGTTTTCACACTTCCAGTAGCATTTTAGAATGAATTTCCTTTGTTCAAAGCTTAGTCTGACTGCCATTATTAATTCTAATGGGTTTAACTTGGAAAGAAAGAAACATCAATTGAGCTATCAGCTGTTAAAGTGTGTATACATTTTTTTGGGACGCCCTGTATATGTCACCCACCATCTCACCATCCACCCTGTTAGGAATGTCCTGTCAGGTAACGAGCCCACGAACGTTCACCAGGCCGACCAATCCCGATAGAGTAGACTCTCCTCCACATCTTCTATGGTTCTTCCTCTAGCACTGATAGCTTCTTGTATGGTATCTCTCCATCTTTTCCTTGGTCTTCCCACTGGTCTCCTTCCTCTCGGCGTCCAATTATAAAATTGCAGTGGGTACCTTTCCTCTTTCATTCTTCGTATATGGCAGTACCACCTTAGTTGGTTTTTCTCTATACAAGTTAATACTGAATGCACTCCAAGTTCTTGCCTTATTGTCTCACTTCTAATTCTGTCCCTCAAGGTTACTCTCCTTATCAACCTCAAAACTCGCATCTCCGCTGCTTCAATCCTACTCTTTTGAGAAGTGTTCAAGGCCCAACACTCTGATCCATAAATTAATATTGGGTGGAGAATCGTGGTGTACAGTATATTAAAATTTTCACCCCAGCTGGTACATTTTTTCTCTCAGGATGGGATAAAGCATGCCCACATTCCTCGAGAACTTCCCAATTCTTTCTTTTAACTCTTCTCCAGTACATCCTTGCTCACTTACAATCAATCCTAAGTATTTGAACTTGTTAGCCTGGTTTAGCTGTGTTTCCCTATTTGTACATTTATGTTCTCTCTATTCCTTGATAGTGCCATCACTTCGGTCTTCGCCCTGTTGATCTTCATGCCATGATCACTCGTAATTTCATCCCAGCTTTGTAGCGCTCTCTGTAACTCCTCAAGATCTTTTGTTATCACCGCTGCATCGTCTGCGTATACGAAAGTGTATTCTTTATCTTCCCGAGTACAAATTCTTTTCAGACATCTATCCATATAGAGAATAAACAATAGTGGCGAAATCACACTTCCCTGTCGCACCCCTGTTACCACATTGAGCCAATTTTCTCTTTCTTCGTTTGATCTTACCGTGTTACTGCATATTTCATACAAGCCTTGATGACCCTTATCAGTTTATGACTTAATCTATACATTGGATCTTCCCAACACCTGCCATAATCTATTTCTTGGTACCCGGTCAAAGGCGTTTTCTGGTCTATGAAAGCAATATATGCCTTTTTATTCCACCTATACTCTTCTCCGTTATCATTTTCAACGAAAAAAGCCAAGTCCACAGTGCTTTTGTTGGGTTTAAACCCATGCTGCCATTCTCCAATTGATTCCTCCACCATCGATCTTAGTTTCCTCTTTAAGTTTCTTTCATAAATTTTGCTTGCGCAAGTAAGAAGCGAAATTCCTCTATAATTTTGACAGTCTCGTTTATCTCCTTTTTTGTATACCGGGCATATTATTGCTTTACTCCACTCAGATGATATACATTCCTCATTCCATCCTTGGTTAAACACCTCAGTCAACCATCCACAAGTTCTTCTCCAGTTTTATAGAACTTTACTAATACCATCAATTCCAGGACTCTTGCCGTTTTTAAGTGCTTTAATTACATTTTTTACCTCAGTAATACTAATAGGTTGGTCCTCATCCGACTCTTCTTCCCGTATCTGCAGATCTTCGTCTTGCTCTTCTTCCGGTACTCGTACTTCTGGATCTCTTTCTTCTTCCTGCGGTACCTCATTCACTACATTTAGTAGTTCGTTAAAATATTCTTTCCATCTGTCTTCCACATCGATAGGGTCAATTAGGTGCTCTCCTTCTTTACTTAGTATTGAATGTACCTCAATATTATCTCCCTTTCTATATTTTTTCGCCATTCCATAGATTAATTTTTTCGTACCTCTCATATCTTCGTGTAGATCTTGTCCAATTCTTTCCCATGCCTCTCCTTTAGATCGTCTTTTTATTGTTTCTGAATGATTTCTTGCAATGATATAGTTGCGTCTGCTCTCTTCCGTTCTGTTTTTTATCCATAAACGAAACATCTCATTTTTTCTTTTCACGGCTTCCTTGACCTCCTCCGTCCACCATACAGTCCTCTTCTTTCTCCCCCAACTTATTTTCTTAACTCCAACTGTTTTCCTTGCCACCAGCTCAATCCCTTCCTTACGTTTTCTCCATCCTTCTTCAACATTTTCAGCTGTATCTGAAGCGTCCATCCACTTTCCTCTCATCTTTTGTTTGAAACTTTCTAATATATTTCCATCTTTTAAATTTTCTATTTTATATCGTTCTTTAAAAAGTTTTCTGGTTCGGATCCTTTTCACCCATCTTATTTTGCTTATCACTAATCTATGATCTCCATCTAATGAAACGGATGGTACACTTTTCACATCCAAAACTACTCTCTTATCATTACACAGCAAAAGATCTATCATTGATTTCTCTGTATATCGGTGAAGTACATTGTTCCATCGGTACCACATCCGTTTTTTATTCTCATCGTGTCTAAGAAAGCTATTCATTACTGCAAGGCCGTTTCTCACTGCAAAATCCAACAGTCTATCACCGTCCGTAGTTCTTTCCCCCATCCCAAAAGCTCCAACAACAGACTCAATCCATTTCTCTGATAACCTACATGCGCGTTCAAGTCTCCCATAACAATTTTGATCGTGCCTCTCATCCTATCATATACATCTTGTAAATTTTCTAAAAATTCCGGTTTTTCCTCCATTGGTCTCCCTTGATGGGGTGCGTAGACCTGGATAATGCTCATCGTTTTATCTTTAAGTCTTAAAGTGATAGCCATTATTCTCTCATTAACAAGTACTGCACATATTACTTTTTTTGTGTAATTCGTGTTTGAAAATGATCGCCACTCCGTGTCTTTTTTCACCCGGTCTTCCTTTGTACATCTTTACATAATCTTTGTGCAGAGTTTTTATTCCCTCTCCAAGATATCTAACCTCACATACCCCCAGAATGTATAGTTGTCTTTCCTCCATTAATTCAACCACTTCCTCCTTTTTACCTGTGAACGTGCTTGCATTAATAGTGGCAATTTTATATTGGTTATTCCTTTCTCGTAGTCCGTTTCTGCACCAAGTCGTATATCGAAAGTTCGACCAGTTCCGAGGCTCATCATTGGTTTCACGAGCAATTAAATTGTTGCCTGAGCAACTCCACCAGCGGCTTGCTAGGACTGTCCTGGCTTCTAGAATATATATGTATATATATGTATATATACAGTACATATGACCTCACTTAACCTTTGTTTGTTTTGATTCCCTCTCCCTGGGGGAGAGGGAACTCCTACCAGGAGCGTCCCTCGGGTGGCGGATGAGGGAACCCTAGAACCTTCTTTCTAGGGCTGTTCCGAATACACAGAATAAGGGGCCGTGGACCAAACAAGCGGCAGAGGGATGGCAGACCGGCTGCTTTATTTGCCAAGAAACCCTATGATGATGGCATAGAATATTGACGCCATCTGAGGGACCCGACCCGGCTGATCAAGCCGGATGGGACACAATTCAAGTAAGTCAAGTAAGTCAAGTAAGTCATATATATATATATATATAACTTTTACTTTGAATGCCAGTAAAAATCCACTGTTTTTATCTCCAAATAAGTAAGTGATGGAAACTGCTTTGTATGAAATTTGCGAGGTAAATTTAATCACCAAAATCACCTCATTCAGAAATAAAAGGTGAGGATATAATAAAATCAATGTAATAAATAAATACATAAATTACTTACTAAAATAAAAATAAAATAACGGGATACTTTATTTAAAAAGAATGACAATGAAAAAGTAAAAATCTTTTTTCTTTTACATGAAGCGGGGAAATTTTTATCGCGAGTGTAATATACGACTTCTTCTTTTGTCGTGAAGGTACCACCCCATAAATGCGTGGAATGGCCTTGCATTACGAAATATTGCGTAAATGAGACAAAACTGATTAAGTCATCTCTCAAATCATTTGACTTTAAGTTAGTTAGAAAGAAGATGGCAGAAACACCCGACCCAAAAAATTAAACACGATAAATGAAAGGATTAAAACGAGAAAGAGTGGAATCGAAAACGTTACTTATATATATATATATATATATATATATATATATATATATATATATATATATATATATATATATATAGGGTGGCAACAGACTTGTGGGCCACCCTGTATATATATATAAAACTCAATGGGTTCGGAATAAGGTACATCAGAATGAATCAGATTTGAACTAAATAATCACAGAATTTAATAAATCTAAATTAAAGAGATTCGGAATAAAGGCGAGTGAAAGAATACAGAAGTCGATCTTATTCTGAAAAAAATATAATATATATATATATATATATATATATATATATTACCTCGTTAACCTCGTTGCGGTTTCGTGCGTCGGTCTCTCTTCACACGAAGGTCAAGCTGGTGGCCCCGCCTCTCGGCCTGGCTTGGTGGAGGAACGAGTTGCTCTCTTGCGCTCTCCACCGCACATAGCCAGGTACACCCGGCTCATCTGGTACCGTCTTGAGCCAGGCATCTATTCTTCTCTTCAAGACTTCAACTTTGATCCCTGTAACGTTTCTGAGGTCCTTAGGAAGCTGGTTAAAAAGTCTTGGCCCCTGATAACCAAGCTATTTTCCTTCAGTGTTGAGGCGGTCCCTTGTCGGGCCTTTAGTTTGGGAACACTACATATTCTGCCTTTCCTACTGTCTAGCGTTGTTTGGATGGTAATTGGGTTTAGTTTGAGGTTTGGTGCCAGTTTTTCGATCATTTCCCATCTGTAGATTATGGTGTACCTCTCTTCTTTCCACGGATTACAGATTTAGTTTACGTAGTTTTTCCCAGTAGTTGGGTTCTTTGCAGCCATCAATCTTGGCTGTGAAATGTCTCGGCGCTTCTCCTAGTTTATTAATTTCTTCCTTTTTATATGGGGACGTCAAAACTGAGCAGTGTTCAAGTTTTGGTATGATCAGTGTTCTCAGCAGGGGAATCATTACTGTCTTGTCCCTCCTTTTGAACGTTTTTGGTACCTGTCCCGCGACTCTTTTTGCTTTGTTTATTGCTATCTGATTTTGTGTTTCGAATTTCGCATCATCGGTCATTATGACCCCCAAGTCGACTGCTTTCGTGCTTCTCTGAATTTCCTGTCTATCTGGAGCATAATATGCAGTCTCTTTAATTTCCTCATTTCTACCATATCTCAAGAGCTGAAATTTCTCGGTGTTAAATGTCATATTGTTGTCTTCTGACCATTTGTATATTTTGTTTGTGTCCCTCTGCGATACGCAACGGTACGTAGTACCAGCACTTTTTTCAAAAAGTAAAAAATCTGTTATTTTCCCCATCCCTCTATGTGTCCGTCAGATTTGAGTACTGGTACCTTTTTTCGAAACAAAAGCAATATATACATGAGAATGAGAATGATAAAAGCACAGCTAGCTCTTCTAATAAGAAAAGACAGAACTTCGTACATATATGCGCCACAACATTACATACATCACCCCTCTATCCAACACTCCCACTGATAATACAAGAACCACAGTGGGATCAAGGGCCGCAACCCCAATACTCCCAAATGCAGCGGCCCAACCAATAACACTAAATGACCAGTATACAGGAAAACCGAACATGGAGATTAGAAACCCTGTAAATGTTTTATACATAAATATACAAGGCCTCTATACCGACCATGTAGGTTGCAAATTACAATACTTACAAAATTTAGCGACGGAAACCAGCATAGATGATATATACCTAACGGAAACACATTTACATAAATTCGAAAAACAGATACACAAAACAGATAGAGATACACAGATACACAAAACAGATAGAGTGGCTAGACGAGGGGGAGGGTGGTGTATCTATGTGAAAAACACACACGTGTGAGGTGGTGAGGTGAAGGTAAACAAATCAAACAGGACAGTCGAAATTATTATTTTAGAAGTAAAAGAACTGAACCTAACCATTATGAACTTCTACAGACCACCAAACACCACAAGAAGTTAATTCCAATTTGCTACAAATGAAATAGAAAATATGTTAAAATTACTTGAAACTCCACCAACAAATATTCTAATTTTCGGGGATTTTGATTTCCCATTCATAACATGTTGAGAAGTTTCATAGCAACATTACAAATGATAAAACCCAAGCAATAATGCTATTAGATGTTATGGAACATTACGCCATTACCCAGGAAATCTGTGAAGCCACTAGAAAAGAGAACGTTTTTTATTTAATTTTGACAAATAACAACGAGATAATAAAAAATAATAAAGAAAAAAGTAACGCACACAAAGTTCTCCAACCATAACCTCATCGATATACAACTGAAGTTAGCACCCAGAGGCCCAGAAACGCATCTCAGAAGAGTCAGAAGGAATATTTGAAGGCTTAAGCATAAATTCAAAGAAAGTAAATTGGGAAAGAGTAAATAAAGATTTAAAGGAAGTAAATTGGGAAAGTGTAAATAAAGATTTAAAGGAAGTAAATTGGGAAAGTGTAAATAAAGATTTAAAGGAAGTAAATTGGGAAATGCTACTTCACAAGAAGATTCCAGAAGAAATACTATGTATAACAGAGACTAAAACCAAACTTATAATACTGAAACATGTTCCAGAGAGGCAAAAAAGAAAACGTAGCAAGCTCGAGAGGAAAATCAGGACACTATTTAGAAAACAGAAACAAATCGTAAAACATCTCCACAGATGCAGAACTGATGCAAAGAGACTCAAACTAGAGAGGAAAATAAGCAAAACAGAAATGAACCTGAAGCAAACACTCATAGACAAGACAAACGAGGAAGAAAAAAGTAGCAGAAAACATAAAAAATAACCCAAAATACTTATACACGTTTGCGAAAAGGAAAATGCAGTGTAAAGAGAGTATTGGTCCGTTGATAGATGGGTAGACCAAATACACAAATGACCCGAAAATAAATGAGCGAACTGCTTAGGGAACAATTTAAATCTGTGTTTAGCACCCCTAAGTCCGAGATGAAAGTAAAAAACCCAGACGAATTTTTCGACATAGATACAAATCAGCCAGGAACAAATTCCGGCACAAACCTATTAATAGACTTCGAGTTCTCGGAGGGAGTAGTAATGAAGTCTCTATCACAGATGCGAGACAATTCGGCACCAGGGCCAGACACATGGAGTGCCACGTTTCTGAAGAAATGTAGAGTATTGCCTAACTGCTATACTTACTATGGAGGAAATCACTCGACACAGGACAAATTCCACTCCCATTAAAGGACGCGAACATTGCCCCCCATTACCTCCCACCTTATAAAGTGCTTTGGATGTATAATTAGAGGTAAAACTACCTACTACCTACAAGAAAAGAACTTATACAACCAAATTAACATGGCTTCAGGGATGGAAGATCATGCCTATCACCGCTATTAGACCACCAGGAGAAAATATTGGAAACACTGTGTCGAAGACAAAACATAGATGTAATATATACTGACTTTGCTAAAGCCTTCGATAAATGTGACCATGGAATAATAGCATACAAACTTAAGAATACAGAAATTACTGGAAAGCTAGGAAGATGGATATTTAATTTCTTGACGCAAAGAACACAAAACGTGGTAGTAAATGGAGTTAAATCGAAAGTCTCGGAAGTCGTGAGTTCTGTCCCACAAGGAAATATTGAACGAAGGTGACATAGGAAAATTACAAAACGACATTGAAACATTATTCCAGTAGGCAGAAGACAATATGAAGTTCAACGAAGAAAAATTCCAACTTCTAAGATACGAGAACAACAAGGAGCTACAAGTCAGGGATCTTGGAGTAATAATGTCGTCGGACGCAGAATTCAGAGAGCACTCTAACATCAAAATTACAACGGCTAGAAAAATAATGGGAATCATCTGGAGGAGCTTCCGCAAGAGAAAAGCAAACATCATGCTCAAATTATGGAAGAGTCTAGTCCTACCGATAATTGAGTATGCTCAGTACTCACAAGCCCATACAGAAAACGAGACATTGCGAACAATGAAGCTATACAAAGGACTTTTACGTCTAAGATAGAGGAAGACACGAGCGGTACACAATAATATACATGTGAAAAATACTTGAGGGTTTTGTCCCTAACCTTAGAAATTAAATAGATACAAACTGGAATGAGAGAAGAGGCAGATTTTGTACTGTTCCAGCTGCGGTGGAAAGGGGGTCATGAAAACGAGGATAGAAAATACCCTCAGAGTACGAGGCCCACAGCTTTTGAATGCCTTACCAAAAGAAGTGAGGAACCTCCAGCACACGACCTGAATAACTTCAAGAACCAGCTGGACAGATTCCTGTGCAAAATCCTTGACCATGCGTGGCAGGAGGAGATTGGAAAGGAATTCCCTCCTTCACCATGTCTGCAAATGAGGCGGGATGCTGCAGAGGATCGACCGCGGGTCGATCCTGAACCGTTGTTGAAACTCACATAAAATATAATATACACAGGGTGTTTCATAACATGTGGGACGCACTTTCAGGATGGATTCAGGACCTGAAAAAAAGTTTATATAAACATATGTCCGAAATCGCTTTGTTTCCGAGTTACAGCCCGTTTTGTGTTCAAGCAATTCTTTCCGCAAACTGTTTACAAACACTGCTTGCCGACAATGTTTGTGAGTGTGTGTACGAGACTTATTTCATGTATGGCCTTGCCGACTGTAATGTTTTGTACACTCTATGACATGTTTCAAGATCGTTGAGTGTAGAGCCATCAGTCAGTCAGAGATGCATCGCGGTGTTTCACTGTTCGTATTTGTAACTTCTTACCATGAATAAGTGCAGTCCAGTGAAAAAAAAACCTTAAAAGTTTTTGTGCTATTCAGTGATAGTATGCATTTGAAGTGAGAATGGAGGCTTATTCAAACAGAGAAATAGCAGCCATGCATCTCATGTATGGACTTGCTGAGTGTAATGCGGCCGCAGCAAGATTTCTGGATGCGGAAAGGTTTCCGAATCGCGGTCTGCCAGATAAGAAGACCTTTCAGAGAATAGACGAGCGTCTTGGTGATACAGGATCATTCAACAAGCGAGCTTCAGATGGTGGTAGATCAATCAGCGACAGAACTGTTGAGTTGGAGGAGCGGGTCCTGAATCGCGTGGAGGAACATCCTGGTGTCAGCACCCGAAGGATAGCAGCAGCAGAGAGTGTAAGATACACAACTGTGTGGAGAATTTTACAGAAACAAGAGCTTTACCCATATCACATTCAGAGAGTACAAGGCCTTACTGAAGCTGATTTCCCACCACGAGAGGCTTTTTGTACTTGGTTTCTTGAACAGTGTGCTCGCGATCCTCTTTTTCTATCCTCCGTGTTGTTTTCTGATGAGGCTGCTTTCACAAGAAATGGCGTGATCAATTTTCACAACACTCATCACTGGGCCGAAGAGAATCCGCAGGCCATCATCCAGTCAAGGCACCAACAATAATTTAGTATCAATGTATGGGCAGGACTTATTGCCGACAACTTAATCGATCCTTTTAATTTGCCTGGAAGATTAACAGGAGAATCCTATTCCAATTTTTTAAGGAATGATTTAAGCGATTTACTAGATGAAGTTCCTCTTGGTGTCCGACGTCGTATGTGGTTTATGCATGACGGCGCTCCGCCTCATTTTAGTCGAGTAGCCAGAGACTATTTGGATGACTATTTCCCTGATAAATGGGTAGGCCGTGGAGGACCCATTGCGTGGCCTGCTCTCTCCCCGGACCTGAATCAACTCGATTTTTACCTGTGGGGTCATCTGAAATCCATCGTTTACGTGACACCCATTGACAACGTTCAAATGCTTCGCCAACCCGTAGAACAAGGATGCCAAAAAATCCGAGCAATACCTAGAATGTTTGAACGCGCTAGGCGGCACTCTATGAGGAGGCGTGTTCAGGCGTGTATTCAAACGCAAGGCGGTCATTTTGAACAATTCCACTGAAGGTAAGGCGGATACTTGCTAGAACTCACAACGGGCTGTAACTCGGAAACAAAGCGATTTCGGGCATATATTTATGTAAACTTTTTTATTGTTTTCAGATCCTCAATCCATTCTGAAAGTGCGTCCCACATGTTATAAAACACCCGGATCACCTGAAGATCCGTTACCCCAGCCTTTTTTAGTTAGCTTTATAAGGCTAACTAACGAAAATATCACGACCTAACCTAACCAATCATCAAGGGCGTACAGTTGACCTAACGATTGGTTCTGTTGAATCGTGATATTTTCGTTAGTTAGCCTTATAAAGCTAACTAAAAAATGCTGGGGTGACGGATCTTCAGGTGATCCAAACACCGTGTAGGCTATATATGATAAATTAAATGAATTCTTTTAGAGTTTTACAGGCTACGAAAGATCCACTCAAGGGTAACCTTATCTTTCTCGAGTGGGAAAGATAAGGAAGTGGAAAGTCATAGAAAAAATCCAAGTAAAACTTTCACACTGATTGAGGTAACTTCCACTCGAAAAGAACAATTTTCACACCATACATATACATTACCTCGCGTAATTAAATGCACATGAAAATTTTAAGTTGTAAAAGAAGCAGAAGAGAAAATAAGGATAGCAGGAAACACTAAATTTCATAATCTAATCTACACTATCCGTTTTGTTTTACTGTATAAGGATTCTCTTTTTCTAAATATATTCAGTAAATGAAGTATCGTTTCATCGAAGCATCATTTATTCGTCTCTTCGCATTTGCTCTTTCCCTGCTAGATTCAAGTCCAACTATGGCTCAGAACTCAATTTGTGAAAAATACCTAATCTTTTCTTAAACATGTTAACATATATACTCCCTACGGCCTGCGGCGGAAGACTATTCCAAAAATTAATGATTTTATAAGAAAAAAGTTGAGCTATTAAACCTTTTGCCCTTAAGTTTAAATCCACTATTCCTGGTTACGCTCTTATTATCTAATTTAAAAAGGTGCTAAAAGTTTACATTATCAAATCTGTTTAATATTTTATAACCTTCAGCAAGCTGACCTCTCTGCCTCCTTTTTTTCTAGTGAATACAGATCAAGTTCTGCTCAACTCGTTCGTAGCTTTTATTGCGAAGGTTAGATATAAGTGTTTTTACAGCGTGTTTCAGAAGTCGCGCACCATATTTATAAGTGCGGATGACCTGAATCTGTGGTGCGCGACTTCTAAGGCACCCTGTATATCTTTCCTCATATATGGAGATCAAAACTGTACGGCGTACTCTAAATGTGGTCGAACTGTACTCGAAATTTCGAGATATAAAACCCGACCCTTTATTAGCTTTCTAACTGGCTTTAACGTATTGCTTTCAAAACTAAATCTTTCGTAACTATAAAACCTAAATCCTTCTCTTCCGTAACTGAAATAAGGTCTTTACCTGCCATACAATAACAATTTGTTATTTCGAGAGCCGATGTGTATTACTTTACATTTATCGACATCTGGCATTTATCCGACCAAGCGACGACTTTATTATGCAACTCCTCTCTATCGAGTCTACTATACGTTTTACCGCCGAGTTTCGTATCGTCCGCGAATTCCGAAATTTTACTAATGAAGTTAATATAGAGTTTATTTATGTAAACAATGAACAAGACTGGCCCCCAACACAGACCCCTAAGGGGCCCCTCTAGTTAAACTTGCCCATTTCAACTCCAATCCATTTATTACAACTCCGTTTTCCGACTGTTAACTAGTTCTCACTCCATTTTACCGAGTTATTCCTTATAACATGCGACTGAATTTTTTGAGTAGTCGTTTATGCGGAATCGTGTCGAACGCCTTCGCAGAGTCCAAATACACAACATCCACCGCTCTATGTTGATCGTATATATTCATATAATGTGAAAGAATTCCAATAAATTGGTTAGACAGGAACGTTGTCTTTTTCATGAAGGAAGGAGAATAAGGTCAAAATACAAATATTATTCTTAATAATTTGTTTTAAAATTTTAAAAATAACGTGTAATGTGTCAGATGCATGCATATGTAGTGAAGAATAGAGGGAGAAACATGTATATGAGAGCATGCTGGACTGCTCACAAGATAGAAAAAGACCAGCTAAGGAGGACTGTGACAGGAGAAACGTGAGTTCGAGCACTCCCTGTCTCCTGCCTAACGTGCCCCTCCACCGTCCTGGAGTACTTCCCTGGTCGATTGGTGTGTACAGTCTCCTCCTTCAACCATGTTCTGTTTCTAATCAGATTATAACTTTCAAGATGATCAACTATTCTATCCCGTATTACTGATTCTAAAACTTTACTCACAATCGAAGTTAAACTAATCGGCTGTAATTGCCCGCTAGTTTTTATCCCCTTTTTTAAAAATCGGAGTGACATTTGCCAACTTAAAGAAAGACGGCACAATTTCCCCCTCCAACATTCTATTAAAAAGTTTAACGAGAAAAGGTATTAATTTGTTTTTCACTTCCCTCAAATGCTTAAGATAAAACGAATGAGGACATGGCGATTTATTAATTTTCAATTTATTTACATAATGCGAAACCTTCTCTTCATATACGGTTACATCAGTTAATATTAAATTCATCAATAAGATTAAACATAGATCGTCCTTCTGGTATGTTCGATACGTCATCTAATGTAAACACTTGAACAAAGTATCATTTAATACCGTCGGTAGTTGTTTCTGATCGCTTATTAAAATTGCACTGGCATCTAGTATCGGCCGAATAGTCTCCTTAATTGAATTTTTATTGTTAACATATGCATAAAACTTCCTTGATTCCTGTTTGCATGATTTTGCAAGAACTAGCTCATGTTGACACTTTGCTTTAACACGCCTACTTAGTAGAACATGCTGATTGAAACTTGGATGAGAGTTTTCGTGCTTGTACCTTTCATGGACGCTCTTCCGATCTCTAATAAGTCGTGTTATTTCATAACTTAACCACGGCGGCTTAATATTAAAATATACTTTCTTATTCTTTTACGTAACGTATCGTGTTATTTAAAAGTAACATTGCATTATTTAAAGTAACGTATTATATTAAAAAAGTTAATCATTGATAAAGTTAATCATTATTGTGTCGACTTCCTCGAAGGTAATATCAGCGACATTACATCTCTGAGTATATGTTTGTTTTGTAAACTTACAGAAAACCACGAAAAGGAAGTTAAAGAGGTAAAGGAATTAGTAAAAAAGCTTGAAGCTCGGGTCGTAGTACTGGAAATCCAACCCAGTGGACAAGATCAGAGTGAAACCGCATCAGCAGATATAAACTGTAAGATTAAATATCTAGAACAAAGCGTGGCCCGCTTTGAAAATATGGTGAATATTCCGGAAAATAGGACGGAGGAACGAGAATTCCAATTGGTCAAAAATAAAAGACCCTCCAAACCAAAACATAAGGATTCAGAACCCATTACCGTAAAAAATAAGTTTCACTTACTTGCCGACGAAGAGGAGGAATCCTTTTTAATTGGGGATTCTCTGGTAAGGAATCAAGGGGACTTTTTCGGAGCAAGAGGCGTGACCAAGCGAAAACTCCGACGTTTTGCAGGTGCCACGAGTCAGATAATAAATAGGGAATTAGTCAAAATTAATATCAAGAATAAGAGTTGCACCATCATTGTACATGTTGGTGGCAATGACGTTTTACAGGGAGGGATAGGAGGGCAGACAGAGTCCATTGTAAAAGAGTTCAAGATCCTAAACGACAAGGTTAAGGAAAAGACAGATATGGGTATGGTTGTTGGGATTTCTCCCACGAATGCATAGTAGTGACTATACTTTAAGTAAAGCCATTATCGATTCTTTCAATACGTCAACAATAGAAATCCAGTAAAAAGTGTCTTGGGGCCGTTGGAAAATGTTAACGGAGAGCTAGTTTCTGAAAACAAGCAAATGGCTACCTTGCTAAACGAATTTTTACGTCAGTTTTTACTATAGAAGATATAACGAATATCCCTACGGTCATAGACATAATATCTTTTGATAATGGTAATATTTTGGATAATATTGTGGTTAGTGAAGGGGAGGTAATGCGCTATATTGATAAAATGAAAATGCGTAAATCACCGAGGCCGGATTCCATATATCCCATACAAATAAAAGAATTAAAAGATAGCATTGTTGTGCCGCTAACAAAGATTTTAATGCGTCTGTTTATGAGGGGTGTGTACCAGATAATTTCAAGTTAGCAAACGTAACACCTATCTTTAAGAAAGGCGATAAAGGTGCGGCGGGAAATTATAGGTCAATCAGTTTAACGTCTGTTGTGGGTAAGCTACTGGAATCAATAATTATCGTCGTATAGTCGAACACTTAGAATTGCATAACTTGGTTAGAAATACGCAGCACAGTTTTAGGCGAAACAAATGTTGCTTAACTAATCTTTTAGAATTTTTCCAAAGCGTGGTTGACGTTTACGATAGTCATCGGGCGGTTGATGTAGTGTATTTAGATTTTTAAAAATCATTTGACACCGTACCACACAAAAGACTCATTGAAAAAACTAAGGCTCATGGAATCATGGGTGTAGTAATAAATTGGATAGAAGAGTGGTTGCGAGGTAGGAAACAGAGGGTGGTCGTTGATGGAGCGGAGTCGTGTTGGGCTAATGTAGCGAGCGGCGTTCCTCAGGGTTCTGTATTGGGCCTCTTGCTTTTTCTTATATATATTAACGATTTAGATGTCGGCCTAGTCAGTACAGTTTCAAAGTTTGCGGATGACACGAAGCTGGGTGGTAGGACGATTAGTGACGAAGATAGAGGTAAAATCCAGGAAGATCTGAATAAAATCGTTGATTGGTCAGTCACATGGCAAATGAGATTTAACGTCGATAAGTGCAAAATTTTACATATAGGTTTGCGTAAAGGTAATTTTGCGTGTAGTATGTCAAGGAAGGAGTTAGTAAGCGTAGAGCAGGAAAAAGATTTAGGAGTTATAGTCACTGGTGATTTAAAAGTAGCGAAACAAAGTACAGCAGCGGTCAATAAAGCGAACAAAATGTTAGGTTTTATAGCTCGGAATTTTGAGTACAAATCGCGCGATATTATAGTTCCTCTTTATAAATCATTAGTTAGACCCCATTTGGAGTACGAGATCCAATTTTGGAATCCGCATATGCGAAAAGATATAGACAAACTCGAAAGAGTTCAAAGACGAGCAACTAAGATGATTCCGTCGCTTAGGTCAAAGTCGTACGAGGATAGGCTTAAGGAGTTAAAATTGACTACACTCGAGACTAGGAGGCTAAGGGGTGATCTAATCCAGGTTTTCAAAATTATGAATGGGTTCGATAACGTAGATAGAGATAGCTTTTTCGAAATATCTCAATATAATAGGACTAGAAATAACGGGTGTAAGTTGACAAGTCGATTTCTCGAGACAGCAGTTGTCACAAACTTTTTTACACATAGAATAGTAAATAGGTGGAATAGTTTGCCGGTAGAAGTAATTAGTAGCACGTCTATAAACATATTTAAAAATCGATTGGACGCATATGTTGGTAGATTGGGTACAGTTTAAGGTAGTAAAATTAAGGCTTTGTGGTTCGGAAACCACGTAAAATTGTAGGTCCCCTCCGCCCCCACGGAGGACATGCACAATACACAATTACGAACACAGTTAGGTAGACCAACCATGAGTGGATCCTAGGGTCTTTGTTTGTCTGAAACATTATAACATTATTACATAAATAAGAGTTAAACGCATGTGTGAGGAAAAAGGCCTAAAGTTTGTTGATTTCTGGCGTACATTCTTCGGAAATGGGGGAATACTGTGGCTCGGACGGGATACACTTTAATCAGAAGGGGAAAAAGAAGTTTGGTGATTTACTGACATTAATTTGTATAATCTTTTTAAACTAGGGCCCCCCAAACCACCAACTGATCCTGCTCCCCCAACTGTTAAACCTACTCCCCCAGCAGTTAGTCCTCCTCCCACAGCAGTTAGCCCTCCTCCTACAGCAGTTCATTCTACTCCCCCAATAGTAGCAGTCAGTCCTCCTCCTCCCCAGCAGATAGTCCTGTTCCCCCAGAAGTCACTCCTCCACTAGTAGTTGATTCAACTGCTTCGGGAAACGACTCAGGCCAGTTAGGAGAAATAACAACTTAAAATTTCTCAAAACTGCGCTCTTCAATGCTAGGGCAATTAGAAACAAGCTAATGGAATTTATAGCGCTAGTCAAAACTGAGAACTTTGATATCATAGGAATAACGGAATCCTGGAGTCATTCTGAATCAAGGGATTTTGTAGGAGAATTTGAAATGGTAGGTTACAAAATGTTTCACAAAGATAGGAGCAGAAGGGAAGGCAGCGGTGGACTTTTGTGTGCTCGTGTCTTCCTGCACCCGGTAAACAGTAATATCGTATCTGCTCATGAAATGTTGGAAATTGATCTAAACCTAAATAATAAAGTCGTGCATCTACTTCTCTTATATAGGCCACCTCACTACCCAGTCGATAAGGATATAAACTTGCATAACCAATTAAGAAGATCAGTGTGATTTTTGGTGATTTTAATTGTGGTAATATAAAGTGGAAAAACAAAAAAACAGCTGATGCTGTGGGCTAAAGACTTGGAATTTGCCGATGATAATTTATTAAGTCAATAGGTTGACTTGTGTCCTACCCCTTGTAGGACACAAGGGGTAATAATAAGCTAGACTTCATATTCACGAACGAAGATGACCTAGTCTCTAACCTGACTATTAGTGAAAATTTGAGTAACAGCGATCATAATTTGATTAGGTTTGACCTCAGGGTTCCAGTTAATACACGCGAAAAGACTCGTGAAAGACTGGATTTCTCGAGAGCAAATTTTGAAAGCTTCCGAAGTAATTTAGACACACTTGAAGTTCTAAGTGTTGATGTCAATGTCACCTGGAGCTTGTATAGGGATCAATTTAGAATATTACAGAAAATTTTTATACCCACTAAAATAGTTTCCTTGTCAACAAAGTCGCCGAAATGGTTTTACAACGAAATTAGCAGTGCTATTACGGGAAGAAATAGAGCCTACAAACTACTTAAGTCACATTTCAACCAGAGTAATTCAGAAAACTATATAAACCTACGTAGGAGGGTTAAGTCCTTAATTAGATCAGCCAAACGTGATGAAGAAGCTAGAGTTGCCTCACTCTGTGAAGTTAACCCTAAAGAATCTTTTGCCCATGTTAATAGCAGAAAGCCAATTAAAAATTCTGTAGGTCCCCTAAAAGATAGAAATGGCGTACTGAAATTCGCTGATAAGAGATAGAGCTAATACGTTAAACGAGTTCTTTGTTACAGTCTTCGCGGAGGAAGACTCAATTGAAATGCCAAGTCCTCGGATTACATATGACGGTGACCATCCCGTAGAGACCATAAGTTTTATGAGAAATGAGGTACAGCAATTAATTGATAAGATGAATAAATACAAATCACCTGGTCCCGACTTATTTCTTCCAAGGGTATTAAAAGAGGTTAGCCACAATGTTGTTGACGACTTAGTAACCATATTCAAACAATCAATCGAGTTAAGGAAAGTTTCAACCGACTGGAAGTTAGCAAATGTAACACCAATCTTTAAAAAGGGTGATAGGGAAAATCTTTGTAATTACCGCCCGATCAGTTTAACATCACTTGTCGGCAAACTGTTCGAATCCATCATTACAAAAGGTATTGTGTATCACCTTGAATCTAACAATCTAATTTTTTATTCTCAACATGGATTTAGGCGACATAGATCCTGTCTGACAAACCTGTTAGAGTTTTCCATAATATGCATATACTATACGATGCAAGTAGGGCAATAGATATAGTGTATCTCGACTTTCAAAAAGCCTTTGACAAAGTCCCTCACGCGAGATTGATGGCTAAAATCAAAGGATGAGGAATCACCGGGCTCGTTTCGAACTGGAATGAGTGGTAATAAATGGAGTGGCTTCGGAGTGGGCGCCCGTCACCAGTGGTGTCCCACAGGGTTCTGTTCTGGGCCCTTTACTTTTTATCATCTATATTAATGATATAGACGTCGGGCTTCCAAGTACAATCTCCAAATTTGCAGACGATACGAAATTAGGAAGTAGTGTAGGTAGTGAGGAGGGCGTAAGAACGCTTCAGACTGATCTTGACAGGTTGAGCGAATGGTCTGATACTTGGCAGATGCCATTCAACTTGGACAAATGTAAGGTAATGCACATAGGTCATAAAAACCAGAAGACCGATTACTCTCTCTTGGGAAGGAATTTGACTGAGACCGATCTAGAGAAAGACTTAGGAGTCTATATCAGCAATGATCTGAAACCGTCGAAGCAATGTGCAGAAGTCGAAAAGAAAGCCTTAAAAATATTAGGCTATATTAAAAGACAGTTCCAGTTTCGGAACAAGGAGACTGTAATGTCTCTTTATAATTCACAAGTCAGACCTCAACTGGAATACTGTTAGCAGTTTTGGTCTCTATCCATCAGGAAGGATATAGAAAGGTTAAAAAGGGTACAAACAAGAGCTACAAAATTGATCCCTTCAATGAGAATGCAAAACTACCAACGGACCTCTCCAAAGAGCACCTAAATCTGTTTACCTTAGAAACGAGGAGGTTGCGCGGTCAGCTTATTCAAGTCTTCAAGATGCACAATGGAATAGACAATGCAGATTACAGAAAAATATTCTCACTTAATGCCAATCCGACAAGAAATAATGGGTTTAAAATGGAACTAAAGACATTTCTTTTCCTATAAAATAGTTAATATCTGAAACTGACTTCCCTCAGAGGTTGTTTCCAGCCAAAGTGTAAACGTGTTTAAAATAGGCTAGACAAAGTACTGAATACGCTCATGGTTTAAGACTAAAACATAACGTAACTCTGCAGGCGTTCGCTTGCACGGTGTCTCTGTGGGCATGCTAATTATAGAGCTTTTTATATATTCTCCACTTTCCTGTAAAATTTCCTTGGCTACTTTTCCAGGGGTCAAGGTATTTTCTTCAACCTTTTTTCGTACCTGCCTGTGGAAGGGAGGGAGCGGAAGGTGGAGAGAGAGCCTTATACTTTTCTATCCAGTTTTCTACTACTGCTAGAACAGTTGAAAGGAAAATAAACGTTTAAAAACAGGAACCTCCCAGAGTGGACCGGAAGGTCTTTGAGGCTTCCTCTTGTCCTTGTACCTCCTTGTAACACTCTCTCTCTCTCTCTCTCTCTCTCTCTTTATATATATATATATGAGCGAGCCTTTACTTCATGAAACAATAAAAACAAGTTGGGTAATGGGAGTTAAAGCAATTTCACCCAGAACTGTCTCCAACCCGTCGTCCCTGCATGGTAAGTGATACTGAGACTAACCATTTCACGATCACGAGAACAAAATTGCTTCCTTCCAAACAGAATGAATTTTATCTTGGTTTCATCAAAAACGGTCGTGTGGGAACTTCTCAGCACTTTTTATTTGCAAATAATTGCAAATAAACACCCACGCATGCGCACACACACACACACACACACACGTGTGTGTGTGTGTATATATAATATATATATATATATATATATATATATATATATATATTGTTATGTATGGGAATAATATAATAAGGTTAATTAATTACTGGTTATAAATTAACCCACAAACAAAATTAATCATGCAAACAGAATGAATTGTATGTATAAACACCAAACGGAAAGCTAAGCGAAGCTCCAATAAAGAATTAAAGAATTATTATTCGTCAAAATGGCGAGGGGCATTTTCGTATAGGTTCGGGTGTAACCGAAACAATTTGTAAATTCTTCAGTACATGGAATTTAAAACATATGCATGTTAAATACTTGTGTAATTTAAGGAAAAGACTTGAATTCAATTGTCTATTTAATTCTGAATAAGTTCTGATAAAAATACCATATAAAGGTTACCCAGGAACTAAGAAAATAACTAATATAAAAAATTACATTAAAGTAAAGAAATTCGTTTCTGAGCCGACACGTGGGCTCCGCGTTCACTCCAAAGAAACAAAGACGACGTTATAAAATTGAACATTCATTTACGTATAAAATGGGAAAATTCCGTTAAAATTAGATTATATTATTAACAAGTTTAATGGCATGTAAAATTACACCTTCTAAAAGACTAATAATTCTTACAAATAAGATTAACCAAAAAAGAGAATCTTATTTGGGTATATAAATAAATCTTGCGCCTGCAGCCGCGCAGAACCATAGGCCGAAAAAGAGGGTATTTTACAAAGGAAAACGCTTAGCTTCAGTGCATCTCAGTGCGTGAAAAAATAAAGTTCACTCTCACAAACCCGTGTTGAATTTAAATAAGAACATTAGATTTATTTCCCCTTTTAAGAACAAAAAACCAGTTCTTAATGGAAGTTTTCTGAAGTATATAAATATTATTATATTGTGCTATAATAAATCTCAAATCGCGTGTGGCATTTAGAAGCGAAATCATTCTTCTAATTTTGAGTAATTTACTCGCCAAGCTAAAGTACAAACGAAAAAATTCGCGTCTGTATAAAAGACTCCCAAAAGAGTCTACCCTATTTTCCGGAGGAAGAAAACGAGCACAGAGTTCGTGGGGTAACCTACACAGTATTATTCCCAGCATCATTATTTGTAACGGCTAATCAGATCTAAGAACATCTACCTGACAGATAAGTGGTTCTAACTGTAATCCAAGTAAAACGAAATTTATTTATTCTATTCGCATTATGTATGTTAGCTAATGTGGTAGAGGGACAAGCAGGCCTATGATTGTAACTTAAATTGTTATTGGTCCATTCATCGTAATGGTCTCGCGTATTACAACACGGCTGTATTAAGTTAAATAACTACCAATTGTAGATTAAACTTGTATAACAGTCAAAAATAAAAAGTTTGTGAATTTTATTTGTCTCAAATATCTTTTCTTTAAAAGAAGTAATTGATGCCAAAGTTTCATTGTAATTGATTCCATGCCAAAATTGGATAGCAGTCATAATATAATTTGCTTATGCATTTTTTTTAAGCGTCTGGTGTTAGTTCTAAATATGAAGTTCTTGAAGTAAGAATCAATGTCTTAAGTGTCATTTCTCTAAACAATTTTTCATGATTGCCAAAATTTCATTGTTGTGTTGTAGTTGGTTTAGTAAGATCTGTCTGTGACGAATATATTATTTTTGTAAAAGGTTTATAATTATCCCCATACACGAATTGACAGAGAAATAAGAATATATATAATCAGTGATATATATAACCCTGGGTTAAATCTATATGATGTGGTTTAAATGAAAACAGGCTAAAATAAAGGTATCATATAATTCATACCATAAAAATAAAGTAATAAACCGCATCACATAACAATATATACACATATAGTATGTATAATATATATATATATATATATATATTGTGTGTGTGTGTGTGTACGGATACTTACTCGCACACTACATACTATCTACCCTTCACTGTAAAGGAATGAATCTTTATACGTACTAATCCCGTTGAAGCTAATAAACACTTTAATGGGATATGCGTTGGCTGCGCTTATAAGATCAACTAAAAATTTAAATTACAGGAAAATGCAAACAAAACTCTCTCATATTCCTTATTAATTTTAATGAAGGAATTTTTTTTCCTTATTCTCCTCATTGCCCTTCATTAAATGACGTCCTCTCTTTGTTCAAATCCGATACTAAATATGGACGATTTTTTTTTGTAATCTTTTCTTAAAAAAATAAAGAAAATTGCCATTCATATACTTGCATACAAAGCGAAGTTCCTTAACTAATCGTTATAAGAAACCAAGGTTAAATTACAAGGTTAGATTAAAAAGATTAAATAAATTTCAACATGAATGTCAAATATGGTTTACAAGGTGGGCGAAACGTCTGGACACTAATGTAAAAATTAGATACTTAAATACATTGAGTGGTGCCCAGACTTTTTGCCCACCCTGTACATCAAGAGATTTAGGGGCTACTTTTAAAGTATCGAGAATCGACATGCAATGACTTAATAATTAGTCAGGAGGGCCAGAAACTTGCACGAATGCACCCTATTGCGCTAACCCCGATTATTATTATTATATTATTATTATTACCACCACCACCCTCGGGGGTCGAACCCCGAACTCAGTGGCTTCAATTCGCTTATAGGGAAACGGTGTTTCTCAGTAAGTTACGGACGTTAGCCATGCAATGAGTTACGTTAAAAATATAAAAATTTCAATTAAGTGAAAGTCAAAAGAAAATGTATTGAAATGAATCAAGTTTTTTACTTAACTTATTATGCTTAAATGGTACGACAATGTTAGTTTAATTGGAAATAAATAACCTTTTCTTCACAATTATTAACAAATTCTTTTCTTTGCATAGCCATGCGGTTCTTAACCTAGGGGCGCATTTCAATTTTCCAGGAGGGGGCGCGAAAGCTCGGCGCAAGTGGTCAACATATCTCTGACTCAGAATATATATTCCCAATTAAATCAATTCGTAATTTAAAAATTGGCGTGGGCATACTGGGCGCGGAAAACTTGCCATTCGTCATTCTTAACTTCATATAGTGTTGCCCGAGATATCATCCTATTTAAAACAAGCCGAGTGTTGAGAACGACATGCGGTGGGCTCTTTCTTCGACCGCTCCAAGGATTCAAATGCTTGTGGGGAAGAAGCAATGCCAACCTTTCCATCGATTACGATTAGGGTGAAATACGATCGAACTTGTGAAAATATTGCATTTTCTCGCAAATACAGGGTTTTTGTTGCTTTTCTTTGTTTATTTATCCAATCCGGAAAGGCATTAAAACAATGAAACTGAAATCGTTGAAAAAACTTTATTGTTTCGGGTTCAGGGGGGCACCACGGGTTGAAGGTTGACCGTTGAGGGGCGCAGCTCCACAAAGGTTAAGAACCGCTGCATTAGACCTTGAGGATTGGTCATAGGTTTCATACATGTCCGGTTAATAAATATATATATATGTATGTGTGTGTGTGTGTGTGTGTGCTGAAAAAAATAAGAAAATGTAAATTATACAAAAAGTGAAATTTAATTCATTTCAGCTCTAACGTTTCGGCATATATATTTTCTCTTTTCATGAATTTAGAACATCATTCATCCATTCTAAATTTTTTTTATCTATCATACATCCAATATATATATATATATATATATATACACAGACAGGGTGGGTAAAAAAAAAGTGACCGCTTAGAGATAAACTGTCATATTAAAAAAAGTAAAGGGCCTAGAGCTCCCAAACTTCATAGATGCTTACCTTAGCATGTTGTTCGTCTTAATTGAGAAGTTGCTCGATGTGTTCCCATTCCTGCTCAACGCAGGCCTCCAAACATGGACGCCACTGATCAATACACCTGTGTATATATCGTTGAGACACCTTCTCCCAGCCGAGCAAAATTCCTTCGCGTAGTTCATCTATGTCTCTTACACTGGTACCAGGGATGCAAACTTTGGACTCCAGGGCTTCCTAAACACCATAATCTAGTGGTGAAAGATCGGGGCTACTAGCCGGCCACATATTGGGTTCGATAAAATGCGGTGTTTCATTCTCAAGGAATGTGACAGTTTGGCGTGCTCTGTGAGCAGGGGCACCATCTTGTTGAAAAGTATATCTTTCATTCTATCTAACTGATATTCGACGAATTAGTGGTGAAAGATATACTTTTCAACAAGATGGTGCCCCTGCTCACAGAGCACGCCAAACTGTCATATTCCTTGAGAACGAAACACCGCATTTTATCGAATCCAATATGTGGCCGGCTAGTAGCCCCGATCTTTCGCCACTAGATTATGGTGTTTGGGAAGCCCTGAAGTCCAAAGTTTACATCCCTGGTACAATATAAGAGACATAGATGAACTACGCGAGAGAATTCTGCTCGGCTGGGAGAAGGTGTCTCAACGATAGGTAAACAGGTGTATTGATCAGTGGCGTCCACGTTTGGAGGCCTGCGTTGAGCAGGAAGGGGGACTCATCGAGCAACTTCTCAACTAAGACGAACAACATGCTAAGGTAAGCATCTATGAAGTTTAGGAGCTCTAGTCCCCTTACTTTTTTTAATATGAGTTTACCGCTAAGGGATCACTTTTTTTTACCCATCCTGTATATATATATATATATATATATATATATATATATATATATATATGCATAAAATTCTTATATGTAATATTTATAATAAATTCAGTTTTTTATTGAAGAACTGAAAGGACTTTAAACACAAAATAACCAGACCTAACTTCCTAAAAAACAGGGCTACGTCGTAGCCAATGTCGTAACACCGCTTCCCGTTGATCAACAAAGTTAAGTGACATTGGGTCTGGGTAGTAGTTGAATGGGAGACCGTCCTCCGTGTCCAGATTATGTAGCGACCCGTGGTTCGGATCCCGATCCCACGTAAAGCCGTAGGTCCTCTCCGTCATATGACCTTAGATGTTATGAATGAGGTTAAACAACGCCAAGCATTATTATTATTACTGTTCCTAAAAAACAAGAAAAAAAGAACGTATCAAGCAAAGAGGGAAAGAAATGGAAATAAATTTATTTAACTTACTTGAAGGATGTCACGAGGGTGGAGTTTAACAATTTTCGCAGTTTCATTAGTCTGCATACCATTTGACTCGGTAACAATGACACAAAGAGAATTATTGCACCCCCCCTTCCCAAAAAAAAACCAAAAAACTTGTTTATGTCTATTCTTTGTAGCTAAGTTACTCAATTTAGAGTTATTCTCGTTCTTTACTTTGGTATTAATCTAATAACTCCACGTACGCGGTTATCGGAAAGTTTGCAGAATCGATAAGAATGTCACAAGGCTGACATACAGTTGCATTATCTACCAAACCGTTAATTAATTATAGTTTATGTTTGAATTACCACACATAAGACACAAATACAAAATGACTTAAGCTTTCGGTAGTTCTCTCACCACGACTTCCAGGGACAGACTGACGGGTTATTGTTCCGCGCTTAGCTTTATAGAGACTCCCGTGCAGTTACCACAACTGATATTATGTGACTTCTCTTTATTTAAGAGTTGTCACAGAATTTAACACGACAAAATAATGATTATATATGGTTAAATGACAATTATTTTTTCATTAACTGTAACTTCTAGTAAACTTCAGTTAACTTTAACTTTATATATGTTATAGTCAAAAAAATACCTATTATTATTATTATTATTATTATATATTAAGGTGTATTAGTGTAACCCAAACCGGAATAAGCTCATAACAACTACTTGGTACCACCCCCACCCCAACCCCTTCTAAGAAGCAGAAGAAGAAAGTTGTGAAAATTATGCAAACCAAAAGTAAGAAAAGCAAATATGAAATTATACGTGTTTAGAATTATTCTCTTCATCGTTTCACGCAATATAAATTCATTATTTTAAAAGCATCGGTGGTGTAGTGGTTAGCGTCGCTGACTACGAATCCATCGGCCCCGGGTTCGAGACCCGCCGGCAGCCGGCGCGCAGCAAAACCCAGCTGTTCATCCTTCCATACAACTAAGAAAGTGGTTGGTAGATAAATGGGTACCCTAGGTGGCTTAGTGGTTAAAACGCTGGGCTGCTGATGGGGCGTGGTTCGGATTCCACGTTAAACTGTAGGTCTAAGGTGGAGTGACAAGCTTGACCTTCGTCAGAATGAACAATTCCGGCGGAAGCTAACCAAAGATTATATATATATATATTATTATATATATATATATATATATATAGAGAGAGAGAGAGAGAGAGGACTGACAAAAGTAAATAGACACGTTTGATTTTCCATAGTTTCTGATTTGATAATAAAATTTAATAAGTAATAACAGATTTATTGAATCACTGTATTTAGAATCGTGTTGCTTTCCACTTTGCATTAGGTAAAGTTGACACTCATTCTGGCATTCCATTGATGAGCTTTGCCATTTGTTTTAGAGGACAATCATCGTTGTGTCTACTTTTATATATTTTACTTTTACATATTCACATTTACATATTCCATAAATTTTTTATGCGAAAATAAATCTACGGGTAAAAGAACGACTATTTCAGTAACTGCCAAACGCACTACAATAATAATAAATAATTATTTGTTATTATTTGCGTTCATAGAATTTTATCCATTTAGAATTTAGATCCGTGCAAAAAAGCTGTTTTTCTCTATTTTTTATTGAAAAGGATGGCATATTTACGCTTTATATTCATAAATTTATCAAAATAATGTATGCTTTAGATTCAGTTCAGATTTGCTGAAAAATATTTTTGTTTTGTTGAACAAAACACACATATATATATATATAATATATATATATATATATATATATATTATATATATATATATATATATATGTGTGTGTGTGTGTGTGTGTGTGTGTGTGTGTGTGTGTGGTGTGTGTGTGTTATACATGATAGGAAAACGATATTCATTTAAGTTTGTAAGCGTTTCTTTAGATTCTTTATAACATTTTCAAAGTAAAACCAGCGATTATAAGGAAAAGTTGACAAGCTAATTTAATTTTTCAAATGCGTATGATGTTAAATTTAATAATACATAATTTATTATGCTAATAATACAATAATACATTGGATTCAGCTGAACAATATATCTATATATATATATATATATATAATATAGTCATGCGGGTTGCTTCTACAGAGCTTCAATTTAATATTTAGGAGAAATCCAATGACAAGGAGAAATGTAAATGCCATGAAAAGTCTTCTTTAATGCGCAACGTTTCGAGCAATACGCTCATCTTCAGGCTGTTTAATAACAATGTGAAATTAAAATCAATATTGAATGAAAAACAAAACAGAAAATTTCTATAACCTATTCGTAAAGACAAATTTTAAAAGACTGAGAAAAGAGGGTTAAATTCTAAGTTATACAGATTTACATATAAAAATTAAGAAGTTATTTTTAAATACATGTAGTAAATGTGAAATTAATACACTGGAAAAATTACCAATAGTACACTGGAACAATGGAACTATCTACCTTACACTGCAGTATCCGAGGCTGACTAATTTGAGCAGAGACAAAGAACGGGAAACACGAGAGATGGCGAGGGCGATTGGGGAAGGAGGGATTATAAGGAATTGGGGAAGGAGGAGGGATCATAGCAAATTGAGAGGGACGGCCGATGAGTCAACATTCAGACTAGGGGACAATGCTTTAATGAACAGCGATTCTAAAATTCTTAGTGAGTTGGGACAAGTATTACAACCAAGAATTTTAAAATTGTCTAAAGTGACATCAATTTTACATTTAATGCTGTTTCACGAATACTCGAGGCTTCTTTAGTTTTTAAAATTTTACCTGTTCGGCCACTTATTCCCATATGCGAATAAAATCTAGCCCTGAGAGAGCGAACAGTGCTGCCGATGTAATTCCCAAGGAGACACCTGGGGCAGGTAAATAAATATACAACACCGCTACGCAACGAGTCAGGGGTTCGATCCTTCGCTGAGAAAAAAGCTACCTAAAGACGTTTTATTAATAAATATGATGCGGAAATCAGTATGATAAAAAAATTTCCTTAACAATTTTGTAAATTTAAGCTTAAATTCCTTATTCAAAGGACCCATTTCAGGTACCAAGAAATATTTTATATCCTTCGGCACTGTAATACATGGAAGTTGAGGGCTATAAACATTATTTAAGAAGGATCTAATTAGTTTGTCTACATATTGACCAGGAAAACTATTATTAGTAAAGTATGATCTTAGATTATTAAATTCATCATTAAGTAAGGTAAAATTAGAGGTCAAATTATATCCTCTGTTTTGTTTTTCATTCAATATTGATTTTAATTTCACATTGTTATTAAACAGACTGAAGATGAGCGTATTGCTCGAAACGTTGCGCATTAAAGAAGACTTTTCATGGCATTTACATTTCTCCTTGTCATTGGATTTCTCCTAAATATATATATATATATACAGGGTTTCCCAAAATTAATATAACAAAAAGAAAGCCAAATAACGTTTTTGGTAATTGAGATAATGAAATGGTTTTTATATGAATACAAGGGTTAGACGTATAAGTTTTAGTTGGTTATGAATATTGATTGTCATTTTCTTTTCTTTTCAGAATAAACCTCATTTTTCAGAATAATGACAAGTCCACAAGAGAAAGCAAAAATTGTGAGATATGTGCGTGAATGTGATCCAATAGTTGCCGCCCAAAGGCGTTTTCAACGCGAGATGAGTAAACCACCACCTGAAAGGAACTCCATACGACGGTGGGTGGATCACTTTGAAGCTACAGGATCTGTTTTGAAGAGGAAATCTGCAGGAAGACCAAAAAAGTCAAATGAAAGGGCAAATGCTGTTAATGACATTGGGCTGCTGATCGGAGGTCGTGAGATCGAGTCTGGGCGAGGACTTTGTAATTTCTGACCGCCCCTGGTGGGGTGTGGTTCGGATTCCATGTTAAACCGTAGATCTAAAGTGGAGTGACAAGCTTGGCCTTCGTCAGAATGAACAATTCGGGTGAAAACAAAACCAAGGTGAACCAAGGTATGGTTCTCTTTGTTAATACCCGAATCTTCCAGATAAAACGCAGCACTGTATTCCAAAAGTAAAGTAAATTATTCTGGTCCCTCTTACAGTCAGTATTCATAAGTAGGGCACGTAGATCATAAGGATGCCACATCGCAAGTATGGTCTTACGTGTCGATGAGATCCCAAATTTGGAACCTAATTCTGAGAGGAACTTTTCTTTAAACTGTTTTGAGATGTACTGTAGGTGGGACCCAAACGGTTTCAAATTTTAATGTCATATATGGAACTTTACTGCTTACAGTGTAGCCTAAAATCCATCACCCAAGAGGTCAATGATCGTACAAGTCTTTCGAAAAAATTTAATGTTTACGTAGGGAACTGTACGAAGGGTTGGCAAAATTAAGTAGACCCCACGATAATTACCCTTAAGAACAAATGGCAAAGCCCATCAATGGAATGCTAGAACGTGTGTCAGCTTCACATAATGCAAAGAGGAAAGCAATATAATTCTAAATATATTGATTTAATAATTCTGGTATTTATTGACTTTTATTATCAAATAAAAGATCCATGGAAAAATCAACCTTCTGTATATAAAAAAAAGTTCTATGGGAGGGCAGCTGCCTACCACAGTTCTGAATGCAAAATGAGAACTACGGTGGTGGAAAGATTATCGAAACGGGAGAATATAAGAGGTGAAACTGAAAAGGGTCCTATGGAGTGATTATTCCCACTGCAGCTGTTTGCATTTGATGACAGAGTCTGTCTGGGTATGATGATATCTTCGATAGAACGTTTCGATCCTCATTACATTGTCCCTACCGTTAAGTAAGGAATTGGCACTATGATAGTTTGGGCATGGTTTTCATGGTTTGGACAAAGTCCATTAGCGCTTGTGAAGAGTACAACTATTAACAGGGAGTACAGTAACACTCTAGACAACATTGTAGTGGCAACATTGAAGAAATTTATGGTAAAGGCTCGAACCTTTAGCAACAAGACAACGCCCTTTGTCACAAAGCCCGGATTGTAACCAATTTGTTCGAGCAGAATAACAATGACAACACGTCATGTCCTGGTCAGAGCCCTGCTCTCGATCCAACAGAACACCTCCCGGATGAAATCGAGCGACGCATCAGGAACAGACCGCAGAGATCAACTTCTCCCGCCATATTGGAAACTGCACAACGGAAAGAATGACGCAATGACCTTCAATATTGAAAAAAATTGAAAAAAGCAGATTTTAACCAATAATTACAGAAGAGTCCACGATGCACAATAGACAAGAATTTATTCACACTTGTATAAAAATAGCTCAGTCAACCTTTAAAAAAAGTTTCTATTCTCTAAAAACAGTTTTCTATAGTCAGCTCACTCAGCTGTCACGTGAGTACCTCGGTTCAGTGTAGCTGTCGCTCTCGTAGCAGGTGGGTGTTCTGTTGTGTGCGTTACTCAGATAGTCTAAACTATATTCTTATATATTTTGCATTTCTGTATTGTGTTGCCCTAAGTTTGCCATGTACTATTAACTGAAATTAACGTATAATTGATATTAGCTCTTTCTTTTTCAGATTTGTATACTTTCAAAATGTCTCGAGTTTGTGCAAAATCAACCAGGGCCTCAACTGAGTGCCCCATGTTTGGTATGGGGGAAGATTTGTGGCACAGGAATCTTCCTACATACGAAGGAGTTTTTAAATATTACTTGTTTGTAAGAAACGATTTGAAACAGAATACTAATAAAGATCCTTCAATATCTCAAATATTAGAACAAGTTGTTGATAAATTGAAAACAATTTGGGAAAGTGCTTCCGTCCCAATTCTGTCAGACAGGCGAATTGAAACAATGTTCAGAAGCTACCACGAAAAGTATCGTGTCATTATGAAGCCATACCAAAGCAGAAAAAATTCTGAAGCTTACAAAGCAAAGATTGATATGTTCAAAAAAGAAGCACACACGAAACTTTTTGACATTGCAGCGTGCAAGTGCAAAGTACTAACACAATGTTCTTGTCCCGAAGAAAAAAACGGTTCCAAAGGAAGAAGTGACGTTCCTCTTAGATCAAAGGAGTGAAAGAAAACTGTTTATTGATAGAGTAGATATTACATTCTCAAAAAAAAAGCATCTACGTTGCTAAGAAAGCAAAAAGAAGCTGTGAGGCTCACCAAAGAATCTTCACAGGAGAAATTGCAGGATACAAATGTTGAATTATCATCATCGACATCAAATAGTGAAAGTGAATCTGGCGAAATATCAGACGATACATTTCCAGAGCCAGTTAGCTCGAAGAGAAAGCTCGAACAACCTGAAGAACAATTATTCAAGAAAAAAGGAAAACTACAAATCTACCTTCAGTGGCTACTGCTTGTGACAGGACTGCAGTTTCAGATCGAGCTGCAGCATTCATTGTTAGTGCAGTATTGCAAGATATTGGAGAAGTTTCTATTGACAATACATCTGAAGTAGTGGATAGGAGTAAAATCAGAAGAGAAAGACAAAAGAAGAGATCAGAAATTATGAAAGCTCAAAATCAGGTCCCAATCAGAGGAATCTATTTTGATGGTCGAAAAGATTCTACACTCTTCCAAGAAAAAAAAGAGTCCAAAGTATATCAGAAGAAGGTAACAGAAGAATATATCACTTTAGTGAGAGAACCTGGTTCAAATTATTTGGGCCATTATTCTGTGAATTCTGGATCAGCTGAAGAAATATGTAAAGGAATGTTTGAGTATATTGGAAATAATGACATGAACCTGGAAAACCTTGTTGCCATTGGATGCGATGGTGCAGCAGTCAACACTGGAGAAAAGGCAGGCGTTATAAGGCTTATAGAATTGAAGCTGAAGAAGCCAGTTCAACATTTAGTGTGCCAGCTCCATGCCAATGAATTGCCATTACGCCATTTAGTTGCAAAGCTGGATGGAAAAACATCTGGCCCCCGCGGATTCACCGGTCCTATTGGCAGGGAATTAGAGAACTGTGAGAGTCTTCCTATTGTCGAGTTTGAAAGGATTGATGCTGAGGAACCAACTGTAGACTGTGAAGATCTTAGCACCGACCAAAAATATCTAATTGATGTTCATCAGGCCATAACAAAGGGATATTGCTCTCCAGATCTTGCTCATCGTAGTCCAGGCAAAATGGCACATTCACGATGGCTGACTACAGCAAATCGTTTGCTTCGTCTATACGTTTCAACTGTAAGTCCATCTGAGAACCTCATGACATTGCTTCTTTTATAATGAAGGTCTACATCCCAATGTGGTTTTCTATTAAGCAAAGTACGTCTTTTGTCAATGGCTCAAAACATGTTTTCAAAACTATTGAACTAACAAGAACACTGAATGACGAAGTAAAGGATATTGTAAACCCTGTCATACAAAGAAATGCATTTTTTGCAAATCCAGAAAATATTCTAGCATCAATGATTCATGATGACCGCAGCGCCATAAGAGAATTAGCGTGGAGGCGAATAAAGAAAGCAAGGCAAACAAACAAGGAAAAAGTTGTGAGGCGTTTCACAGTACCTGTTATTCAATTTGAAGCTACTGATTATACTGATTTAATTAATTGGCAAAAATGCATTGTCACTGAACCACCTGTGACAAGACACCTGACAGAAAATGAGATTGAAGAATTCATAGAAAACAAGAGTACCCCTCCATTCGAGAAATTCCCTTGTCATACACAAGTAGTAGAAAGAATGGTAAAATTAGTGACTGAAGCATCATCAAAAGTATTTGGATTGAACGCGCGAGATGGCTTCATAAGATCAACACTTCAGTCACGTAAAAAAATGCCATCATTCGAAAGTAAAGCTGAATATAAAGTTTAAATAAAACGTTAATAGAAAAAAACATGCGCAAGGATGGGTGGTTGGGAGGGCATGGGTGGAGCTCGACACGCAGCCACCTCCTCGTGGTGAGTTCTGGATTATTTAGATCATTAATCAAAAGAACATTGATCTAAATAAACTAAGAGCTGCGTAATTCAGTAACTATTTTGGTAATTGGAACACTTAATATATAATAATAACAAGTAAGTTTCAGTTATTGTACTAATGCAGAATATAAGAAAATCATTATATTTCACTTTTTTCGACGGCTTTGTGGCACATGAAGATATAATTTCGCAGGACTAATATTTATGCACAGTCATTATCTATAGCACCCACATATTTTCCGCACTAGCCATATTTGAATTTCGAAAAAAAGTTTAAAAACCTCATTTTCGATCCGCCGTTTCCCGTTAGGTCATTGGAGTTAAGCGACGTTGGGTTGTTTAGTTGTTGGATAGACGACTGTCGTCTGCGTTCACATGATGCCCCGACCAGTGGTTCAGATCCCACGTCTAGTTGGAGGTCCCCTCCTTTACATGAACGTAGATGTTACTGAGGAGGTTGAACAACCCCAAACTCTCTCTCTCTCTCTCTCTCTCTCTCTCTCTCTCTCTCTCTCTCTCTCTCTCTCTCTCTCTCTCTCTATCTCTATATATATATAATATATATAATATATATATATATACATATACATTATATATATATATTGTGTAGTGGTTAACATTACTGACTACAAATCTATCCACTCCCCATGGGTTCGATTCCCTGCGAGGGAAGGCGGCGCTCAGCTCACCCATCTGTTCATCTTTCCATACAAAAATTGTTTGGTAGATAAATGGGTACCTTGGGTAGCCTAATAGTTAAGACCCTAGAATGCTGATTTGAAGGTCGCGAGATCGAGTCCGGGTGACGACTTTGTAATTTCTGCCTTCCGTGGTGCGTCGTGGTTTGGATTCCACGTTAAGGTGGGGCAACAAGCTTGACCTTCGTCGGAATGAACACTTCAGGCGAAAGCAAAACTAAATTTTTTAAAGTAAAGATAATGTATATATGTATATACCTTCCCTTTCAACCTTTCAAATGTTCCGTGCAATGATTCCTCATTTCACGAAGATCAAGCTTGTCGCCCCCTCCTCTCGAGTTGGCCTGGTGAAATAGGGAGTTGGTTTCTTGTACCCTCCATCTCACATAGCCAGGTACCCCCGGCTCATCGGGGATTGTTCTGAGCCAGGCGTCTAATCTTCTTTAAAAGATGTCCACCGCAACACCACTCGTGTTCCTTAGTTTCTTGGGCAGCTGGTTAAACAGTCTTGGTCCTTTCACAACAAAACAACTTTCCTTCAGGGTTGAGGATGTTCCCTGTCTAGCCGTTAATTTGAGAACACGACACAGGCTTTCTTTTCTACTTCCCACTGTTGTTTGGGGGTCTTGGGGTTTAGAGTAAGGTGAGGCGTTAGTTTCTCCATTATTTTCGAAGTGTAAATAATGGTGTGTGTGTCTCTTCTTCTTTCCACTGAATGTAGGTTTAATTCACGTAACCTTTCCCAGTAATTTAGTTCTTTGCATCCATTGATCTTGGCTGTGAAGTTTCTCTGAATCCCTTGTAGCTGACTAATGTCTTCTTTTTTATATGGGGATGTTATGACTTGGGTATGATCAGTGTTTTCAATAGAGGAATCATTATATTCCTATCCCTTCGATTAAAGGTTCTCAGTATCTACCCAGTTATTCTCTTTGCTCTGTTTACTGCAATCTTATTTTGTTTTTCAAATTTCCAATAACATATATATATATACTGTGTGTGTATATATAAGGGGTTCCAAAAAACCTAAGCCCCCCCATTTGCAGCTTACATATTTACTTATATCGAAATAGTTTTTAGTGATTATAAAAATATATAAAATTCTTTATTTATTGCAGGTATTAAAATTACTGTAGCTGATAAAGTGATAATATAATGGCTTCTCAATTAATTGGTGATTCGGAGAGGCAACGTGTGATAGATCGCATACGAGCAAGAACATTTCGGGAAGCTCGTGATGCTGGAGTCACCTTTATAACACGTTCATGGGTTGCCAAGAAGTTGCGAAGAAGTGAGGACTTCGTCAAAAGAAATTGAAATAAAACTTTGGATGAATGTGAAATGGATACAACCAAATCTGGGCGCCCAAATTTGCCGCTCTCTCAGGAAACAAAGGACATCATTGAAAGCGGTACGCGTAAGCGGAAAAACGGCTGTGCTAAACTTTCTAGAGAGATCGAAGTGTTGAGAGGAAAGATCGTTAGTGGTGAGATCATTCGACTGTACCGTCATAGGCAAGGTTTAAAGCCTTGGCATGAACTTCCAAAGCCAAGAAAAACTCAACTTAACATTGATGACAGAATGTGGTTTGCCCATTATCTTGAAGATTGGGATGTGGATGATTTCATGCATTTAGCTGTCTCCGATGAATTTTTTGTTTACGTAACACGTCGGCCTAACTACCAAAATGATCGAGTGTGGGCCACAACACCAGATGAAATCGATGACACTGAACATTATCGCGAATTATTAAAAAGTCCAGACTGTGTTGGTGTGTTTGTTTTGTTCACTGCAAAGAAGCTCATGTGGGTGCTGAAGCCAAATGGTCAGAGTTGGGATGGACAGTATTTTCGTGATATTATTCTATCCCAGCATGTCATTCCTTTTCTAAGAAACCCAAACAATGTTATGGATGTCGATCAGGTCACACTTCTGCACGATAAGGCCCCCTGCTTTAAGGCATTAGCCACTCAACAGTTGTTGCGGAACCATGAGATCGATTTCTTTGGAAATGAAGAATGGCCAGGAAATTCTCCTGACATGAACGTCTGTGAACACATTGGATCAGTTATAAAGGACAAGGTTGAATGTCTCTTGTTTCAAGAACCTGCAGCAAATCGATTTTCGAAGGACACAATGACGCAACACATTGAAACTGTTTTAGCAAATTTGCGTAACGATCAAGATCTATTCACCACTTTTGGCAAGCTACCCAAAGCGAATTCAGGCTGTCTTGGAAGCCAATGGCGGGATCACCAAGTTTTAATTGTTTCTCATTAAATGCAGGATTAAATTCTCTTTTGTAAGGAATGTTTAGTTTTACTGTACCTCTAATGGTTTAGGCCATGGGCGGGGGTGGCTAAGGTTTATTGGAGCCCCGTATACTCTGTATATATATATATATATATATATATATATATATATATATATATATATATTATATATATATATATATATATATATATATGGGATCAATTTCACACTTAAACACGTGAAATGAATGACTGATGCAAACCCACAAGGAAAAAGAAACAATGATTTCAAGGTCTTTCGTGTATTCAGCAATTCCCTGACGAGGTGTATTGCTGAATACATGAGACCTTGGAATCAGTGTTTCTTTTTCCTTGTGGGTTTGCATCATATATATATATATATATATATATATATATATATATATATACACTGTGTGTGTATATATATGAAAATCAGTTATGTTGACAAAATTTCACAAATATGGAATTTTTTAAACAATTTTTATTTCAAATCATACGAGCAAATCGATACAAATTACGATCTTGTAAAGGAAATTACAATATGAACCGATTTCGCTTTAATTTCAATCTAAGACGACTATAAATCTGTTTTTATGCTTACTAAGACTTTTGTAGAAAATGGAGGAAGTTGGCTTAAAAGAACGTTTAAAGCTATCATCTAATTACTCCTTATGCTGGTTATCGAAGATGTTTTGTTAAGTTTGAAGAATTTTTTAGTCGTTGTTTTTAAAGAATATTTTTCAGGTCAGGGTTTAAATTTCTGTTGTACAAAATTGTTTACAACGATCTTCATTTTAAGGTTGTAAGATAATATATATATATATATATATAATGAATAAAACCACGAACGAAAGGAAACACAGAATGGTGCTCAAGCGCTTTCGTCTAATGACATCCTCTTACATAGGTCAGACGGGAAAGGATTTGCACACACGTATAAAACAGCATCAATATTCCGTTAGAACAGGACAGTCGTCCAGTGCCCTTTTTGTCCATTTGTCAGAGTGATCCCACTGTATTGATTGGAATAATGCTTCAGTTTTATTTCACTCTAGCAACAATGTTAATAGAAATATTCTTGAGTTTGCCATTATCCAACTTACAAATAACTTCAACATAAGCAAAGGTCTTTTTCAACTCGATCCTGTTGTTTTGAATTCCTTCAGAACAGATTTAGATAAGAAGGGTAGAACGCTAAATCTTTGGTAAACTTGTACGCTACTCTAATAACTTTTATTTTTATATATATATCGAACTTAAACAAGAAGGGCAGAGTGCTAAAACCTGGCCAGATTTCCAGTATAAATTTGTATTTTTTTTTTTTTATCTATAACATTGGTTGGAAACAATTCATTTGATCTTGTGCTAAAAATCGGTAGTTTTTCCTTACAAATTTGTATGCTCCTCCCACAATCCTTTAATGTTTAATTTTTATTTTTAATTCTCCGTTTATTGTATATATATATTATATTTTTTTTTCTGTAACCTATATATAGGCTGTAACTCTTTATGTACTTCAGTGTTCCTGAGGATGTCATTAGACGAAAGCGCTTGACCACCATTCTGTGTTTCCTTTCCTTCGTGGTTTTATTCATCATAAAGGAATAATGCTTCAGTTTTATTTCACTCTAGCAACAATTTTAATAGAAATATTCTTGAGTTTGCCATTATCCAACTTACAAATAACTTCAACATAAGCAAAGGTCTTTTTCAACTCGATCCTGTTGTTTTGAATTCCTTCAGAACAGATTTAGATAAGAAGGGTAGAACGCAAAATCTTTGGTAAACTTGTACGCTACTCTAATAACTTTTATTTTTATATATATATCGAACTTAAACAAGAAGGGCAGAGTGCTAAAACCTGGCCAGATTTCCAGTATAAATTTGCATTTTTTTTTTTATCTATAACATTGGTTGGAAACAATTCATTTGATCTTGTGCTAAAAATCGGTAGTTTTTCCTTACAAATTTGTAGGCTCCTCCCACAATCCTTTAATGTTTAATTTTTATTTTTAATTCTCCGTTTATTGTATATATATATATATATATATATATATATATATATATATATATTTTTTTTTTCTGTAACCTATATATAGGCTGTAACTCTTTATGTACTTCAGTGTTCCTGAGGATGTCATTAGACGAAAGCGCTTGACCACCATTCTGTGTTTCCTTTCCTTCGTGGTTTTATTCATCATAAAGGAATAATGCTTCAGTTTTATTTCACTCTAGCAACAATTTTAATAGAAATATTCTTGAGTTTGCCATTATCCAACTTACAAATAACTTCAACATAAGCAAAGGTCTTTTTCAACTCGATCCTGTTGTTTTGAATTCCTTCAGAACAGATTTAGATAAGAAGGGTAGAACGCAAAATCTTTGGTAAACTTGTACGCTACTCTAATAACTTTTATTTTTATATATATCGAACTTAAACAAGAAGGGCAGAGTGCTAAAACCTGGCCAGATTTCCAGTATAAATTTGTATTTTTTTTTTTATCTATAACATTGGTTGGAAACAATTCATTTGATCTTGTGCTAAAAATCGGTAGTTTTTCCTTACAAATTTGTATGCTCCTCCCACAATCCTTTAATGTTTAATTTTTATTTTTAATTCTCCGTTTATTGTATGTATATATATATATATATATATATTATTTTTTTCTGTAACCTATATATAGGCTGTAACTCTTTATGTACTTCAGTGTTCCTGAGGATGTAATTAGACGAAAGCGCTTCACCACCATTCTGTGTTTCCTTTCCTTCGTGGTTTTATTCATCATAAATATTTTTCACGTGTTACTTTCGTGAAATAATTTTCATGTGTGTATATATATATATATATATATATATATATATATATATATATATATATATATATATATATATTTACGATAGAAGTGTTGTTCGGGAACCTTATCTTCAATAGGAATATAAAGACAAGAGATACGACTCTCAACATTTATTGGCCAAACGTTTTGGTCCACTCAGGGGCCATCTTCAGTGACTACATGAAAGCATCTAAAGAAAATCAGAAATATAACTAAAGTAAATACAAATGTCAGATAAATATACTGTACATAATAATAAAACCTAATACAATAAGCAAACAGTTAAAAACAGCTTAAAAAAAAATTATCTGGATAGTAAGACAATAAAACAAAAAAGTTAAACCCATTAAAAATAAAACAAAAACTAAAATTTAAAAATTTAAAAAGGACTAACCTGGATGTTAAGATTTGCAAATGACAACTGGAGAGAAAGGAAAGGAGAAAAAACCCAAGTTACTGCGTTGTGGTGAAAAGGTGTTAGTTGGTTGATTAGGAAGTATGCAATTTTATCGAGAAAAGGCTGTCGTTTAATTCTGCATTTAATTTCTTGATAAAAAGGAATTCTACAATTTTGAGATCAAGCGAATTAGAAGCAGACGACAAAATCGTAAAGGAGTCCTGGGGGCACGGGTGGTCATGGGTCTCTGAATGATGCCGAAGAGCAGAAGATTCAGGGGTGGAAAGCAGGCGAGAAGTTCGATAAGAAAAACCCAAATGCTTCGAAATCCTAAGTTTTAACTGCAGGGCAGTCTGCCCTACATAGCGACTTTGGCAGGTCGCACGTGTATTTAGATAAATAACAAAGGATCTCAAAAGCACGGGGAGGTGATCTTCATGGCGGAAAAAGGATTGCAGAGAATTAGGATTAGAATTAATAATTATGAAGTCGCACTGAGGAAAGTTTCTGTCCAAAAAAGGTTGGACATTTTTATTAAGTTGAAAAGTTAGTTGGTCTAAAAAAGGAAGCTTAAGATAAACCTTCTGTTTCGGAACCGTGGACTGAATTATTTTGGGCGAATACAAGTTATTTAAAAATTTTGAAATTAAAGTCTCAATAATCGAAGTGCAATAACAATTATACTTAAAAAATCTCTAAAGATACTGAATTTCTTAGTTAATTGAAGACGAATTTGAACAGAGGTGATAGGCTCCAAAAATATGACTTTTAATACTAGCCAGCTTAAAACTAAGTGGGATATTGCTAAAAAAATGAGTACCGAGTTGGGTGGTATTTGGTTTTCTGTATACTTGTGTTGAGAAGCCTTTACTGTGTTTATTTACAGTAACATCAAGAAATGAAATTTTATTGTATTGTTTTACTCAGGGCTGTGGAGTCGGCACATAAAAAACCGACTCCGACTCCGACTCCTCAATTTTTTGTCTATCCGACTCCGAAGGTATATTAATTCTAAATCTGCTATGATGATAATTACACAAGAGGCATTTCATCACCACCACGTGAATCATCAGGCTACTTTTTAAACCCATAACCTGCAAAGTTTGAGTCTAATGGTTGTAGCGATGCCATTATGGCTTTTTTATTTTTTATTTATGAAAAAACAAAATTCATTGAACATAGAACAAAAAAAAAATTAAATTTAAGACTATGACAAAATAAAAATTTCATTAAATGCAATCAAAACTATAAAAGTATTCCTGCAAAATTATTAAACTAGGGCCAAGGGTGAAAATCTAAAATTTACGAATAACTTGTTCTTAGGAACAGAATTGCTTCTGCCAGATCCTCTTTCATTGAAGCCCTTAAATCTGATTTAATTATTTTAAGTGCGGAAAACTCTCTCCACACTGACCTGAGTGGGTGGCATGGCTGTTACTATCATAGCTGTATCTCTTAAAATCTCTGGATATGCGGGGATGACTTCTTGTATTGTCAGTTTAGATGAGCGATCATATTTTTCCACTTCTTTTAGGCCATCAAAAAAATCTTGCTTAAATTTCATTAGTTTAACATCAAAAGGTTGCCTATGCACGTTTAAGCGGCGACGCTTTGCTTTTGAGCGTTCAATTTTATCTAAATATTTTTGAAAGTCTAATTCTTCATCATTTGAAGAGGATGAGAGGGACTTACTACTCATATCTTCATCCTGTGGTTCAGGATTTTCAGGTAATAGCCCTTTTGTGCGAATTGCAACCTCGCAGAGGGCCTCTTTTGCTTTAGCAATTTGTTCTTCGGTCAACAAAATTCGGTTCATTGGATCTATGTAGACAGCAGCTAATAAGATCTCATTTTCCAGTAGCAGACCCTCTCTTTTCTTCATTGAGGATACAATTCCATCAGCAATTAATCCTCCAGTTTGGGATAGACGAAATAATAAATTTTTCCATTCCCACAGGAATGTACCAGGAGTTAAATCCCCTGCTTGCAACTTTTGGTGACAGTATAAGGGTGAGCAAGCAGAGCTTCTAATTGTGTAACCTCCCTCCATTGAATTTCAGTTAGTGAAACATTGGGATTATCAATGTCTTCTAGGAAGGGTTTTAGATCAAGCAAACGCTTAATCATCATATATGTGCTCCCCCAGCGTGTCGCTTGGTCCAAAATAGCTCCCTTTCCTGCACGTCTCTGGATAATAGCATCAATTTTAGAGGTCCTGGCTGCAGTGGCTACTTGCCTCAACTTGCCTATCAGAGTAGCTGCATGGCGATCTTTCAATCCATCTCTTATTGCTAGCTGCAATGTATGTACAACACAACGCATATGTTGGATTAGAAAGAGCTTAGATGCTTCTTCAACAATATCATCTAAAATTTCATCGCTCTGTTCTGTTTGTGCTGTTTGAGAATCAGTTTCAGGAATGTCATCTTCATTAGCCACTTTTTCTTCATCAACTTTATTCAGCTTTTCTATCGTGCTTAGCATGTTTGAAGCATTATCTGACGCGTCTAGGAGAATTTGTCTAAAACAATTCGTCTAAAATACAATTTGTCTAAATCAATTTGTCTAAAACAATTTGTCTAAAATAGTTTGTCTAAAATCAATTTGTCTAATAACAATTTGTCTAAAATACAATTTGTCTAAAAATAATTTGTCTAAAATACAATTTGTCTAAACAAACAATTTAATATAATATGGCATACAAATTGTTGCCTGATGTACAATGCTATTTATTACTTGCCACGCCCCATCTTAAAAGGTTACCTCTTGTGCGGAATAGTACATCGAAATAGTTTGTCTAAAATAGTTTGTCTAAAAATAATTTGTCTAAAATACAATTTGACTAATAACTGAAGATAACTAGAAATGCATTTGTCTGCTTGATAAATTTGGAGTGAGGATGAAAAGATTGAAAATGGGTTGATTTTATTTCATAATATACCTAACCTAACCTAACCTAACCGGGTTATGGGTTCCGGGATAACTGATTTCGATGTACTATTCCGCACAAGAGGTAACCTTTTAAGATGGGGCGTGGCAAGTAATAAATAGCATTGTACATCAGGCAACAATTTGTATGCCATATTATATTAAATTGTTTGTTTAGACAAATTGTATTTTAGACAAATTATTTTTAGACAAATTGTATTTTAGACAAATTGTTATTAGACAAATTGATTTTAGACAAACTATTTTAGACAAATTGTTTTAGACAAATTGATTTAGACAAATTGTATTTTAGACGAATTGTTTTAGACAAACTCGCCTGATTCGATCTGTGACAATACATAGAATCTGCTCTTTCTTAATTACAAAGTCTTGTAAAACTTCCTCCACTAACTTCTGAAGATAGTCGCTGTCATGATGCGTCTCGGTGTCCTTTACTCCCAATGTCCGAGTTACCATTTTATTGTTTTCATCAACAAATCTAGCATTGATGGCAAAATAGTTAACTCTATGACGCGTGGCTGCATCCATTTTAATAAACATGAAGCGTCCCTTAAGAGTTCTTCGAAGTTCTTCCTTTTTATTTGTGGCTTCTTCAACTATAATTTTTCTGATACTTTGTCTTTCCAGAGAAACTCCAAGTTTCTTAGCCATTTCTCCATTTAGGCCTAGAAAGGCTGGTTGTGAAAATAAAGATAAGGCTACACCATTTCTTACCACCAGTTCGATGATGTGCTTCTTGAACTTTTCTGTGGTCATTGTTACGGTAACTTTGTCTGTAGTAAAGAATCTTGTAAGTGGTACTTGTCGTTCAGTAGATTTCTGATCTTTTGTTAACTTTGAAGTAGTTGGAAGGTTTTTATTACTATCTTTCTCAATGACAACTTCTAAAATTTTGGGATGGAAACGCTGCAAATGTCTTTTCAAATTTGATGCTCTGGTTGGTGCATTTTTATCAGAGCCAGTAAAACCACTGATTTTTGCTTCACATAATTTTTCACCATCATCATCTTCTATCATACACTGACACACGAAATGTTTCCCATCTGTGGTTATTGTAAAATATTAAAACTCTGCAGACTTTGTTGGAAGTGTCTTTGCCATTGTGAAAGGGGTTTTAGACTTGAAAGTTAAAAACTTATGAAATTTAGAAAGAACTCGAAATTAAATAAGCATTAAAAATAAAAAATATTATCTGAAAAGAAAAAATGAATTAATGGCATTAGTGTCTGAAATGGAAAACATTGTGTTTATTATTTAAGTGGTTTAACCACCATAGCTGCCAGTGATATCACACACAAAAACATATTTTATTAAAATTTATATTGAGGTCGGAGTCGGAGTCGGGGTCGGTACATTTTTACTGACTCCGACTCCGACTCCAGCAGCACCAAAATTGCTTCCGACTCCGACTCCGACTCCACGACTCCGACTCCACAGCCCTGGTTCTACTTCCATAGGGAATTTAATATTAGGATGCTTAGTATTAATGTAATTTAAAAATAAAGGGGCATGATCTTCATGCTTAAAAAATGAAAAAACAATCGTTTAAATAAAATCGGTTTAAAGTCAGGCGGACAACCCTTCTGTCACTTTTCCGCGTGAAAGCAGAGAAAACTATTAGCAAAAGACGGACCAAGCGGCGAACCCATTGCCATTCCCTCGTGCTGGTGGAAAAGTTCTTCATTAAAAAAGAAAATGGTATCCTGGACTGATAACTTTAAAAGTTTTGAAAACAATTGTTTGCTTAATCCCAAAATGTCATTGGTGGAACCAAACAAAGAATTTATAATAATATCACAAGTTTCTAATACAGGTACATTGGTAAACAAAGACTGAACATTAAAATAAGCCATGAAACAATCCTTAAATTTCAACTTGGTGACACAATCAACAAACGCAAAAGAATCTCGCAAAGTGAAATGACTACGTGTGAGAGGGTCTATGATTGGGACAAAAAATTTTGCGAGGTTATAATTTGGAGTACTTATGACTAAAAGAATGGTGTGAAGCGGAACTCCAGGTTTATGAGTCTTAGGTAGGCCATATAAAAACCCTGGATTAGTACTTGAAGCAAAAAGCTTATCGTAATGGTTGATTAAAAGCCCACGACATTTGAGAGAACGTAAAAAGTTGTTGATTCTGTCCTCAAGTTTCACAATATATTTAAATGGATCAGTCTGCAGTTTCAAAAACTTGGTAGAATCAGAAAGTAAATTATACATTTTATTTAAATAGTCTTGGCTGTCTAAGACAACAACACCTTTACCCTTATCATGCTTACAAATAATTATATTCTTATCCTTCCGCAAGTTCATGAGAACTTTAAAATCACTAAAACTAGACCCTCTGACACGTAGTCATTTCACTTTGCGAGATTCTTTTGAGTTTGTTGATTGTGTCACCAAGTTGATTTAAGGATTGTTCCATGGCTTCCTTTGATGTTCAGTCTTTGTTTACCAATGTACCTGTATTAGAAACTTGTGATATTATTATAAATTCTTTGTTTGGTTCCACAAATGACATTTTGGGATTAAGCAAACAATTGTTTTCAAAACTTTTAAAGTTATCAGTCCAGGATCCATTTTCTTTTTTAATGAAGAACTTTTCCACTAGCACGAGGGAAATGCGTTCACCCCTTGGTCCGTCTTTTGCTAATAGTTTTCTTTGCTTTCACGAGGAAAAGCGGCTGAGGGGTTGTTCGCCTGACTTTAAACCGATTTTATTTAAACGTTATGTAGACGATTGTTTTGTTATTTTTAAGCATAAAGATCATGCCCCTTTATTTTTAAATTACATTAATGCTAAGCATCCTAATATTTAATTCCCTATGGAAGTAGAACAATACAATAAAATTTCATTTCTTGGTGTTACCGTAAATAAACATAGTACAAATTCTCAACACAAATATACAGAAAACCAACTACCACCCAACTCGGTACTCATTTTTTAAGCAATATCCCACTTAGTTTTAAGCTGGCTAGTATTAAAAGTTGTATTTTTAGAGCCTATCACCTCTGTTCAAATTGGTCTTCATTTAACTTAGAAATTCAGTATCTTTAGAGATTTTTTGACTATAATTGTTATTGCACTTCGATTATTGAGACTTTAATTTCAAAATTTTTAAATAACTTGTATTCGCCCAAAATAATTCAGTCCACGGTTCCGAAACAGAAGGTTTATCTTAAGCTTCCTTTTTTAGACCAACTATCTTTTCAACTTAATAAAGATGTCCACTCTTTTTTGGACAGACACTTCCCTCAATGCGACTTCATAATTATTAATTCTAATCCTAATTCTCTGCAATCCTTTTTCCGCCATAAAGATCACCTCCCCATGCTTTTGAGATCCTTTGTTATTTATCTAAATACACGTGCGACCTGCCAAAGTCGCTATGTAGGGCAGACTGCCCTGCAGTTAAAACTTAGGATTTCGAAGCATTTGGGTTTTTCGTATCGAACTTCTCGCCCTCTTTCCACCCCTGAATCTTCTGTTATTCGGCATCATTCAGAGACCCATGACCACCCGTGCCCCCAGGACTCCTTTACGATTTTGTCGTTTGTTTCTAATTCGCTTGATCTCAAAATTGTAGAATCCCTTTTTATCAAGAAATTAAATGCAGAATTAAACGACAGCCTTTCCTCGATAAAATTACATACTTCCTAATCAACCAACTAACACCTTTTCACCACAACGAAGTAACTTGGGTTCTTTCTCCTCTCCTTTCTCTACAGTTGTCATTTGCAACTCTTAACATCCAGGTTAGTCCTTTTTAAATTTTAAATTTTAGTTTTTTTGTTTATTTTTAATGGGTTTAAATTTTATTGTTTTATTGTCTTACTACCCAGATAATTTTTTTAAGCTGTTTTTAACTGTTTGCTTATTGTATTAGGTTTATTATTATGTACGGTATATTTATCTGACATTTGTATTTACTTTAGTTATATTTCTGATTTTCTTTAGATGCTTTCATGTAGTCACTGAAGATGGCCCCTGAGTGGACCGAAACGTTTAGCGAATAAATGTTGAGAGTCGTATCTCTTGTCTTTATATGCCTATTCATATATATATATATATATATATATATATATATATATATATATAAAATGAGGAAAAACATATTTTGGAGGTTTTATATCTTTACCTTATCCTAAAATGGACTATGAAGAAGATCATGAGTTTATTAAGTAGATAGAACGTCATCATATAGACCAATATTATTCCGAAGTCGTAACGTATGACTTTAATCATAAATAAACATGCTTTCGAATTATACATTACAAATTTAACCTAACCTAACTTAACTTAACCTAATCTAACATAACGTAAACCTAACCTTGAACTAATTTCACCTAATTTAATCTAATAGTTGAATGGAAGTAGGAAATCCTCGGATGAAAAGGAGAATGACAAGAGGAGGTTCAATACTCTCTCTTTCTCTCTTCTCTCTCTCTCTCTCTCTCTCTCTCTCTCTCTCTCTCTCTCTCTCTCTCTCCGCAGGGGGTATAAAGGTTATGCACATTTCTTCTGGATGTAGTAAACTTTATACTTGGGGTGTGACAGCCCTCCGGTCCCGAGTCGTGGGATTCTAGAGGAACTGGCTGCCAGTTCCTTTAGGTTCTCTCTCTCTTTCGGGAGGGCGGGTGAAGTATTTTGCACAATCCCGTCCCGTGGGTTACTAGGACCCCATCCCATCCCTACTCTGTCCTTTTAGCTTACGTTAAGGTTGTTCTCCTCTGACTGAAAAAAAAAAAAAAAAAAAAAAACTTTTAGTATTAAGTCTTTTTCTCTTCTTTTACTATTAGGACCCTACTGCTACCTCATGCGTGGGAAGAGAGGCTTTGGAACCTCTATAAATAACACCATTTAACGCTCGTAGGTTGTGAGAGACTGGGATGGAGGGGTCCCAGGCGTAGGGGCGCGATGAATGGAGTGTGGCTAGTGCCCCGTTAAGCCCATTCCTAACGCGTAATGGCCTGACCAGCCCCCTGCGACCGTTCTTTGGTGACCAATTGATGGTGCTTGGCTGTACTGCTCTGAGGTGAGAGAGCTTTACTGCCCAGCTGGCTGCCAGGCCAGCGTAAAGTCTCGGGCGTAGCCTCTGGGTCTGGTGGGATATCCCTTGAACACTGGATTCTAAGAGTCTGGCCGCTTGTGAGTGACTAGTAAGACTTAGTAAGGGGCTGCATCTCGCTGTCGCTCCTGGCGGAAAATCCGTGACGCCTGCGTCGCGAGTGTTTGTCAGTTGGTAGCTGCGACACGTTTGGGACTGTCCGGCCCTGGGGAGACCTTTGGTCGGTGCGGCAGCAGGAGAGGTGTAGTCTTCTGGAAGGGATGAACGTCACTTGCAAATAGGTGGATGCGTCTACGCGCGGGATGAATTCCCCCCCCCTTTTTTTATATACTGGTCAGAATGTTTTTGGATAGTTTTCATTGCTAGAAAGCTTTATCTTTTTCAGAGTATTCAGAAAAAAAAAATAAAAAAGAGAAAATATGGCAGGGCCAGCTAAATTGAAAGCAGAATGCTTTAAATGTAAAGTTAATCATTGGTGCGTTGACTTCCCCGAAGGTAGTATCAGCGATATCACATCCCTTAGTTATGTTTGTTTTGTAAACTTAGAGACAACCACGAAACCGAAGTTAAAGAGCTAAAGGAATTAGTAAAAAAGCTTGAAGCTAGGGTCGTAGCACTGGAAATCCAACCCAGTGGACAAGATCAAATTAAAAACACACCAGCAGATTTAAACTGTAAGATTAAGTAGCTAGAACAAAGGGAGGGCGCAAAGAAGGGCTGATAGAGAAGGGTGGGAAGGGATCGATAGAGAAGGGTGGAAGGGGCCAATGAAGAAAAAGGGTGGGAAGGGGCCTACTGATGGCCCAAAGAAACCGAAGGATGTAGCTACCAGTCGGGGTGGGTCGGGTGGTGTAACTGCGTGTACGGGTTGCGACGGGTTTCGAAAGGTCTCGGGCAAGAAGGCTGCGAAGCCGAAGCCTGAGACCCCAGTTGCCCCTGTCAAGACCTCTAACCGCTTTAGTCTCCTGTGCTCGAAGGAGGAAGACACCGTTTTGATTGGGGACTCGCAGATCAGGGGCCAGGAGAAGTACTTTGCTTCTGCAAACCGGGATGGGAGGAAGGTAAGGTGCTTACCTGGGCCGGGAACGGCGCACTTAAGGAAGGAGGTAGAGAAGGTGCGCGTGGCTAGTCGGAGGACTGCGATCGTTGTCCACGCTGGTGGCAATGACCTGTTCCTCAAAGGCGGTGGGGTAGGTCTTACAGAAGGGATCATCACCGAGATCATGTCTCTTGCGGATGATCTAAAACTGAAGACAGACAGGGGAATGTTAATGGGTATTTTACTGCGAATGAATGCCAGTGACAACGCGCTCAGTAAGGTCATTGGCATCAATGAGAGGGTACAAGAATTGTGCGTTCCGCTGGGCGTGAAGTTTATTGACCCCTTCGATGCATTTTCGGGTAGGTGGGACCTTTACCAGAGGGATGGTGTCCACCTCAATAACAAGGGTAAAGGTGTGCTAGGCGCGCTGCTCGACCGGCACCTATACAGAATGGTGAGGTCGAGTCCGGGAGAGATGATGGGCCCCCACCGGGGAGAGATGAGGATGAGCCGGTGGCGGAACGTACCTTCAACTGAAGGGTGCGTCGAAGAACAGGTGGGTGACCCTCCTCCTACGTTGGAGGGGGCTCAGTCTCCTGCGTAAGTTGCCCCCGTTAGTGAGGGGCTCTTCAACTCCCGACAGCCCTGGCTGTTCGGGAAACGGGTCGTGCTAGTGGGCGGTCAGAATAGGGAAGGCTCCCTCCGTGCAATGCTTTTTAATGCTAGGTCAATTAGGAACAAGTTTTGCGAGCTACGGGCGCTCTTAGCATCAGAATACCAGGATATCGTTGCTATCACCGAGTCCTGGATTGATACTGATCGTAGGGACTACGTTGGGGAGTTCGAAATTCCCGGGTATAGAATGTTTCGCAAAGACCGCACCCGTGGGGAGGGGGGTGGGGTACTAATATACGTCAGGGACACGTTGAGTCCTGTTGACTGTCAGTTCCGATCGGAACGGGAGCTGCTTGGTGTCGATCTCAACGTGGGGGGGGGACGAACTATAGGTTAATCTTGGTGTACAGACCTCCGCATCTCCTCCTCGAGGAGGATACAGCCCTGTACACCGAACTCAGTAGCCTGCTAGGTGATAGGGTGTGTGTAGTTTTAGGAGACTTCAACTGTCGCGGCATAAAGTAGGAAGACAGGACTGCTGATGCTGAAGGGAGGAGGCTAGTTGTCTTTGCTGATGAGAACTTCCTCACTCCGTGGGTCAACGAGCCTACACGAGGCGAAAGCGTTCTAGACTTAGTATTCACGACCGAAGACAACCTCGTCACTGGCCTCACCGTTGACGAATCGTTGGGCGGGAGTGATCACGGTCTGATTAGGTTTCGTGTGCGCGTCCCTCGGGTGAAGCGTAGTAACTCGAGGGGCAGTAAGCTCGATCTCCGGCGGGCGGACTTTGTTAGCCTCAGGGATAGCGTAGGTGAGATGCGGTTAGAGGGCGACGGCGATGTTGAGCGGGTGTGGAGTGCATTCCGGGACGAGTTTATGGTGCTGCAGTCAGCTGCCATACCCTCAAAACCGGTCACACCTGCTTCAACGCAGCCTAAGTGGTTCAATCGTGACATCGCTTTGGCTATCCGAAATAGGAAAGTAGCGTATAGGAGGGCGAAGGCCAATCGTTCCCACGAGAACACTGAAGCGTATGTCCGCCTGTGTAGGGAAGTGAAGGCAAAGGTTAGACTAGCGAAACGTAACGAAGAACTGCGGGTGGCAAGCCTCTGCAAGGGGAACCCTAAGGAGTTCTTGTTATGTTAATAGTAGAAAGCCCATTAGAAGCATGATAGGTCCACTAAAGGACCGAAGCGGCATTCTGCGGACCTCCGACACGGACATCGCTAATGTGCTTAATGAGTACTTTGCGGGAGTGTTCACCAGGGAGGATACCCGCGTCATCCCGAGCCAGGCGTGAGGCACGAAGGTGCTGGCCTGGATAGTGTTCGATGTACCGCGACAGTCATCGCCGATAGAATAGACAAACTGAGCGCGTGTAAGGCTCCTGGGCCAGACCAGTTTCTCCCCAGTGTTGCGAGAAGTGCGCGACCAGGTGGCTCCCCACCTGGCTACAGTCTTCAACAAATCGTTGGAGATGGGCCAGGTGCCTGGTGACTGGAGGGAAGCCAACGTGACCCCTATCTTTAAGAAAGGGGATCACGAAAGTCCAGGGAACTATCGTCCCATTAGTCTCACTTCAGTTGTAAGTAAATTATTAGAAGGGATAATAGTTGATAGGATCGTTGACCATTTGGATTCCTACAAGCTGCTTGGGGACTCCCAACATGGGTTTAGACGGCATAGGTCGTGTCTCACCAACTTGCTCGAGTTTTTCCACGTCATGTTGAGTGAGTACGATAAGAGTAGGGCGATTGATATACTTTATCTCGACTTTCAGAAAGTCTTTGATAAGGTACCTCACCGCCGGCTAATGGCGAAAGTGCGCGCGCTGGGTATCGGTGGGGAAATAGGTAGGTGGATCGAAAACTGGCTGAGGAATAGGCGGCAGAGGGTTGTAATTAAAGGGGCCAGTTCTGGTTGGGCCTCGGTCACTAGTGGGGTTCCTCAGGGTTCCGTTTTGGGGCCACTGTTGTTTATCATTTACATAAATGATATCGACGGTGGCATCGTCAGTCGGATCGACAAATTCGCTGATGACACCAAGCTTGGGGCCAATGTTGGGACGCCCGAAGCGATCGAGCAACTGCGTGCGGACCTAGGTAGGATAGGAGAGTGGTCCGAAAAATGGCAAATGCCGTTTAACTTGGGTAAATGCAAAGTGATGCACATTGGCTAAGCCAATCCCAAGTCGGACTACTCGATGTTGGGTAGTAATATCGAGGTGACTGATTTAGAAAAGGACTCGGGTGTGCTAATTAGCAGCGACCTTAAGTTTACGAAACAGTGTGTAGAGGTGGAAAAGAAAGCCCAGAAACTATTGGGTTATATCAGGAGGCAATTTCAGTTTCGGAACAAGGAGATTGTGCTCTCACTGTACAATTCCCTTGTTCGGCCGCACCTGGAATATGCTGTGCAGTTCTGGTCGCCCACCCTCAGGAAAGATATTGAGAGGCTGGAGCGAGTGCAGGCGAGGGCCACAAAGTTAATCCCTTCCGTTAGGCATATGGGTTACAATCGATTGTTACCCGCCCTGAACTTGTTTTCGCTTGAAACTCGGAGGCTGCGCGGTCAACTGATCGAGGTTTTCAAGCTCTTACGCGGGTTGAACGATGTCGATTTTAGAAGTATGTTTAGTTTAAATGATAACCCAACTCGCAACAATGGTTGGAAGTTGGATTTGAAACGGTTTAGGACTAGTGTGTGTGGGAATTACTTTACGTATAAGATCTGTGACACATGGAACAGGTTACCTTCGGAAGTTGTGAACAGTTCCTCTGTGGATCAGTTCAAGAAAAGGGTAGACGAAATCTTGCACACTATTTGAGTGTGTAAAGACATTTAGGACCTCAGTCTGCGGAAATTTCTTTTCCTATAAAATAGTTAATATCTGGAACCAACTTCCCTCAGAGGTTGTTTCCAGTCAAAGTGTAAATGTGTTTAAAAATAGGATAGACAAAGTACTAAATACTCTCATAGTTTAAGACTAAAACATATGAAAACTCTGCAGGAGATCGCTTGCACGGTGTCTCTGTGAGCAAGCTAAATATAGAGCTATTTATATATTCTTCACTTTCCTGTAAAATTTCCTTGGCTACTTTTCCAGGGTCAAGGTATTTTCTTCAACCTTTTTCCGTACCTGCCTCTGGCAGGGAGGGAGCGGAGGGTGGGGAGAGAGCCTTCTACTTTTCCATCCAGTTTTCTACTACTGCTTGGATAGTTGAAAGAAAAATAAACTTTTACAAAATTTTCCCTGGCACCCGTTGCCATTGGTACCTCCTCGGTATGGGCCGCAAGGCCTTTTGAGGTACTTCTTTTCCTTGTAACTCCTTGTAACTCTTTCTCTCTCTCTCTCTCTCTTTCTCTCTCTCTGTTGGGGGTATAAATTTATGCACGTTCCTTCTGGGTGTTTTAAACTTTATACTTGGGGTGTGACAGCCCTCCGGTCCCGAGTCGTGGGATTCTAGAGAAATTGGCTGCCAATTCCCTTAGGTTCTCTCTCTTTCAGGAGGGCGGGTGAAGTCTGTTGTACAAACCTGTCCCGTGGGTTACTAGGACCCCTTCCCATCCCTACTCTGTCCTGTCCTTTTAGCTTAGGTTTAGGATGCTCTCCTCTGACTGCAAAAAAAAAAGAAAAAAAAAAGAACTTTTAGTATTAAGTCTTTTTCTCTACTCTTACGATTAGGACCCTACTACCTCATGCGTGGGGAGAGAGGCTTTGGAACCAGTATAAATAACACCATTTCACTTCAGTTCTAGGTAAATAGAGGGGATAATAGCGAGTAGGATTGTTGACCATTTGGATTCCTACATGCTACTTGGGGACTCCAACATGGGTTTAGACGGCATAGGTCGTGTCTCACCAACTTGCTCGAGTTTTTCTACGTAATGTTGAGTGAGTAAGATAAGAGTAGGGCGATTGATGAGAAAGCCTTTGATAAGGTACCTCACCGCCGGCTAATGGCCAAAGTGCGCGCGCTGGGTATTGGTGGGGAAGTAGGTAGGTGGATTAAAAACCGGTTGAAGAATGCCACAAAGTTAATCCCTTCGGTTAGGCATATAGGCTACGATCAACGCTTACGTGACGCGGGTTCAAAGGTGTCGATTTTAGAAGCATGTTTAGTTTAAATGATAACCCAACTTGCAACAATGGTTGGAAGTTGGATTTGAAACGGTTTAGGACTAGTGTGTGTGTGTGCGAATTACTTAACCTGTTCCACGTGTCACAGATCTTATGGGTAATCTTCAGAAGTTGTGAACAGTTCCTCAGTGGATCAGTTCAAGAAAAGGTTAGACCAAATCTTGCACACTATTTGAGGGTGTAGAAAATTTTCCCTGGCAGCAGTTGCCATTTAAAAAGGTACCTCCTCGGTATGGGCCGCAAGGCCTTTTGAGGTACTCCTTTTCCTTGTAACATGTAACTCTCTCTCTCTCTTTCTCTCTTTCACTCTCTCTCTCTCTCTCTTTCTCTCTCTCTCTCTTTCTCTCTCTCTCTCTCTTTCCTTTTCTTTCTCTTTCTCTCTCTCTCTTTCTCTCTCTCATTCTTTCTCTCTCTCTTTCTCTTTCTCTCTCTTTCTCTCTCTCTCTTTCTCTCTTTCTCTCTCTCTCTCTCTCTCTTTCTTTCTCTTTCTCTCTCTCTTTCTCTCTCCGTGCTGGGTCCTTTACTTTTTATCATTTATATTAACGATATAGACATCGGGCTTCTAAGTGCAATCTCCAAATTTGCAGACGATACGAAATTAGGAAGTAGTGTAGGTACTGAGGAGGGCGTAAGAACGCTTCAGAACGATCTTGACAGGTTGGGCGAATGGTCTGCTACTTGGCAGATGCCATTCAACTTGGACAAATGTAAGGTAATGCACATAGGTTATAAAAACCCAAAGACTGATTACTCTCTCTTGGGAAGGAACTTGACTGAGACCGATCTAGAGAAAGACTTGGGAGTCTACATCAGCAACGATCTGAAACCATCGAAGCACTGCGCAGAAGTCGAAAAGAGGGCCTTAAAATTATTAGGTTATATTAAAAAACAGTTCCAGTTTCGGAACAAGGAGACTGTAATGTCTCTTTATAATTCTCTAGTCAGACCTCAACTGGAATACTGTGCGCAGTTTTGGTCTCCGTCCCTCAGGAAGGATATAGAAAGGTTAGAAAGAGTACAAGCAAGGGCTACAAAATTGATCCCTTCAATGAGAATGCAAAGCTACCAACGGAGATTGGAGCGCCTAAATCTGTTTAGCTTAGGGACGAGAAGGTTGCGAGGTCAGCTTATTCAAGTCTTTAAGATGCTCAAAGGAATAGACAGGGTAGATTACAGAAACTTATTCTCACTTAATGCCAATCCGACAAGAAATAATGGGTTTAAACTGGAACTAAAGACATTTAGGACCTCTGTCTGCGGAAATTTCTTTTCCTATAAAATAGTTAATATCTGGAACCAGCATCCCTCAGAGGTTGTTTCCAGTCAAAGTGTAAATGTGTTTAAAAATAGGCTAGACAAAGTACTGAACAGTCTCATAGGTTAAGATTAAAACATAAGAAAACTCTGCAGGAGTTCGCTTGCACAGTGTCTCTGTGAGCAAGCTAAATATAGAGATATTTTATATCTCCACTTTCCTGTAAAATTTCCTTGGCTACTTTTCCAGGGTCAAGGTATTTTCTTCAACCTTTTTCCGTACCTGCCTCTGGCAGGGAGGGAGCGGAGGGTGGGGAGAGAGCCTTCTACTTTTCTATCCAGTTTTCTACTACTGCTAGGATAGTTGAAAGAAAAATAAAATTTTAATAACAGGAACCTCCCAGAGTGGACCAAAAGGTCTTTGAGGCTTCCTCTTGTCCTTGTAACTCCTTGTAACTCTTTCTCTCTCTCTCTTTCTCTCTCTTTCTTTCTCTTTCTCTCTCTCTTTCTTTCTCTCTCTTTGTTCGGCCGCACCTGGAGTATGCTGTGCAGTTCTGGTCGCCCACCCTCATGAAAGATATTGAGAGGCTGGAGCGAGTGCAGGCGAGGGCCACAAAGTTAATCCCTTCCGTTAGGCATATGGGCTACAATCGACGGTTACGCGCCCTGAACTTGTTTTCGCTTGAAACTCGGAGGCTGCGCGGTCAACTGATCGAGGTTTTCAAGCTCTTACGCGGGTTCAACGATGTCGATTTTAGAAGTATGTTTAGTTTAAATGATAACCCAACTCGCAACATTGGTTGGAAGTTGGATTTGAAACGGTGTAGGACTAGTGTGTGTGGGAATTACTTTACGTATAAGATCTGTGACACATGGAACAGGTTACCTTCGGAAGTTGTGAACAGTTCCTCTGTGGATCAGTTCAAGAAAAGGGTAGACGAAATCTTGCACACTATTTGAGTGTGTAAAGACATTTAGGACCTCAGTCTGCGGAAATTTCTTTTCCTATAAAATAGTTAATATCTGGAACCAACTTCCCTCAGAGGTTGTTTCCAGTCAAAGTGTAAATCTGTTTAAAAATAGGCTAGACAAAGTACTGAACACACTCATAGTTTAAGATTAAAACCTCAGAAAACTCTGCAGGAGTTCGCTTGCTCGGTGTCTCTGTGAGCAAGCTAAATATAGAGCTTTTTATATATTCTCCACTTTCCTGTAAAATTTCCTTGGCTACTTTTCCAGGATCAAGGTATTTTCTTCAACCTTTTTCCGTACCTGCCTCTGGCAGGGAGGGAGCGGAGGGTGGGGAGAGAGCCTTCTACTTTACTATCCAGTTTTCTACTACTGCTAGGATAGTTGAAAGAAAAATAAACTTTTACAAAATTTTCCCTGGCTCCCGTTGCCATTGGTACCTCCTCGGTATGGGCCGCAAGGCCTTTTGAGGTACTTCTTTTCCTTGTAACTCCTTGTAACTCTCTTTCTTTCTTCTCTCTCTCTCTTTCTTTCTCTCTCTCTCTCTGCTTAATGAGGACTTTGCGGGAGTGTTCACCAGGGAGGACACCCGCATCATCCCCGAGCCAGGCGTGAGGCACGAAGGTGCTGGCCTGGATAGTGTTCGATGTACCGCGACAGTCGTTGCCGATAGAATAGGCAAACTGAGCGCGTTTAGGGCTCCTGGGCCGGACCAGTTTCTCCCCAGAGTATTGCTGGAGGTGCGCGACCAGGTGGCTCCCCACCTGGCTACAGTCTTCAACAAATCGTTGGAGACGGGCCAGGTGCCTGGTGACTGGAGGGAAGCCAACGTGACCCCTATCTTTAAAAAAGGAGATCACGAAAGTCCAGGGAACTATCGTCCCATTAGTCTCACTTCAGTTGTAGGTAAATTATTAGAGGGGCTAATAGCGGATAGGATCGTTGACCATTTGGATTCCTACAAGCTGCTTGGGGACTCCCAACATGGGTTTAGACGGCAAGGTCGTGTCTCACCAACTTGCTCGAGTTTTTGTCCCCATGTTGGGTGAGTATGATAAGAGTAGGGCGATTGATATACTTTATCTCGACTTTTAGAAAGCCTTTGATAAGTACCTCACCGCCGGCTAATGGCGAAAGTGCGCGCGTGGGTATCGGTGGGGAAATAGGTAGGTGGATTGAAAACTGGCTGAGGAATAGGCGGCAGAGGGTTGTAATTAAAGGTGCTAGTTCTGGTTGGGCCTCGGTCACTAGTGGGGTTCCTCAGGATTCCGTTTTGGGGCCGCTGTTGTTTATCATTTACATAAATGATATCGACGGTGGCATCGTCAGTCGGATCGACAAATTCGCTGATGACACCAAAGCTTGGGGCCAATGTTGGGACGCCCGAAGCGATCGAGGAACTGCTTGCGGACCTAGGTAGGATAGGAGAGTGGTCCGAAAAAATGTCAAAGGCCGTTTAACTTGGGTAAATGCAAAGTGATGCACATTGGCTACGCCAATCCAAGTCGGACTACTCGATGTTGGGTAGTAATATCGAGGTGACTGATTTAGAAAAGGACTTGGGTGTGCTAATTAGCAGTGACCTTAA
>JAJOZX010003107.1:500000-536192 GCA_023014485.1 Bathynomus jamesi | reverse complement strand
AAAAATAGAGATCAATTATGAACTATAATGACTAAACATATACTGTAATATAAAAAACACTCTACCTAATTGGAGGTTATGTTCCATCGTACCAAAGAGGAATTAACCACGGTTGAACCATTTCTCTGGTTGACACGGTTCAACTGGGGTTGGGGGTGTTAAAATAAAATAATTAAAAAGACAAAGTTTGGAGTACGACATTCGGGGGAATTGAGTGACTAAGCAGGGGGTATAATGTCTGAAATGACAATTACATCTTTTCGTGAGCACTTTGCTCTTTTAAAAAAGATTGCTTGTCACACTACTTAGAACAAAAATTAAAAGAGTTCAACAAACGGAGGGACGGCATGTTCCTCATATACATTACAATAATTACCAAAATCGTTACACCTTTGTAAAAAACGGTTTTTGTTACAAATAATAAAATACATAACTATATATTATTATACGCAACAATGGCATGAAAAGAAAGACAATCGGTCAATTTCCTTCTCACAAACAAGAAAAAAGGTTAAACTAAAGACGCAACCCGGTCAATTCAGGTTGAATTAAATTCTCTTTTACAACACAAAAAGGTTGAATTAAATTCTTAGATTACATTTTCTTAATTAAATTCTCTTAAATTACAAAGAAAAAGTAGAATTCAATTCACTGCATTGAAATGACTTGGGACTTAAACTCTGACTTGGATAAAACTCTCTGACTTGGAATAAACTCTCTGACTTGGAATAAAACTCTCTAACTTGGAATAAAACTCTGAATTGGAATAAAACTCTCTAAACTTGAACTCTAATCAAGTATTCTGAAACTGTAAATGAAACTGACTTGAACTCTTTATCAATAGTATCTTGAAACTGAAAAGAAACTGACTATCTCTTATCAAGTAGTATCTTGAAACTGAAAATGAAACTGACTTGAACTCTTATCAAGTAGTATCTTGAAACTGAAAATGAAACTGACTTGAACTCTTATCAAGTAGTATCTTGAAACTGAAAATGAAACTGACTTGAACTCTTATCAAGTATATCTTGAAACTGAAAATGAAACTGACTTGAACTCTTATCAAGTAGTATCTTGAAACTGAAAATGAACTGACTTGAACTCTTATCAAGTAGTATCTTGAAACTGAAAATGAAACTGACTTGAACTCTTATCAAGTAGTCTGAAACTGTAACTTGAAATTAACTGAAAATGGAAAATGACTGCACTTGATCTCTATCAAGTGGAGACGATTAACCTCTGTTTTGGTTGACCCTCTTGGTGCAACCGACTTACTTGAAATGCAGTCAAGTATCTCTATAACTTAAACTGTCTAACTTGAACGCTTGTCAAGTATCTTGAAGCTTAAACTGTCTAACTTGAAATTAACTGAAAATGAAAATGACTGCACTTGATCTCTATCAAGTGGAGACGATTAACCTCTGTTTTGGTTGACCCTCTTGGTGCAACCTTCTGACTTCAAAAACTGACTTCAAAATGACTTCAAAATGACTTCAAGTATCTCTCTAAATCTAAACTCTCTGTAAACTCTCTGTAAACTCTCTGTAAACTCTCTCTCTTTCTTAATTTGCAAGTCAATTCAATTCAATAATTTGAAAAAAATTTGCAAAAAAAAATAAAAAAAAATGTAAATATTTCATTCTAATGTACGGGAAGGTACATAAAATAAAATTATTCTATACTGAATATAATAGTGAAAATAACTGTGACAATTGATTCTGTGACAATTGACTCTGTAACAATTGACTCTGTGACAATTGACTCTGTGACAATTTATTCTGTGACAATTTACTCTGTGACAATTAACTTCTGTGACAATTACTGTTTCACTAAAAAAAAGTGTATCACTGGTGTCTGAAGTGTTCACTGTGTTTTGTGTTAATTCTGGCTCCATACTAAATATTAACTGTTAATAATACGGACTTTTCAAGTGTTTATAAATTACTTAAAAAACAACAAACTCTGTACTTAACAAAAATTCTACGGGCGAAATCCTCAGAGACGTGTCCTGAAGACGTCTTGCTGGCTACTTCTTCTTGGAGAAACTAGACGTGGAAACTTGGAGTCGTGACACACCGGTCAAGGGTGGATGTTACGACTAGAAGTCGTGACACGCCGGTCCAACTGGTTTTTATCCTGATGCAGTAATTTCTATCTTGGCCAAAGAGTGGCCTCTTGTTAAAATCTTCTTGTTAAAATCTTCTCGTTAAATCTTCTTGTTAAAATCTTCTTCTAAAATCTTCTTCTACAAATCTTCTTCTAAAAATCTTTTTCTTATCCTGGTAAAGGGTCGCCACAATGTTAACCCCTCCGTCTATGGCCCTGAGTCGGTTCGGAATCGATGGGGGTTCTAGTTGGGAGGCAAGCAACGGATATTTCTTCTATAACATTCTAATTCTTTTCGGTCGCCTCTTGTTAAACTCTTGGCTACAGACTCGCCAGACTGTTATGCCAATATCTTCTATGGTGCTTGGGTTGTCTCTTTCTCTCGCTTTATGGGTCGACGATTATTAATTCTTCTCTTGCTATAATACTCTGATACTTTCTCTTATACTAAAATTATCGACTTTTCTTTTATACTCATCGACTTTACTGACTAAGTTCCTGAAGAGAACAAGGCTCGAAGGAAAAGATAAAAACTTCTTTACTGTGGTTTACTTCTCAAAATATACAGGTAGTGCTCTGAATTTACAGGGGTAGAGGTTCGACCTCTTTCGACCATGGCTCAGGCCGGAATCTAAAAATATTAAGGAGGCAAGGGGCCTCTGCCCCCTCCTCGCAGCAAGGCTGCTAACAAGGAGTCGTAATGAAGTGCTATAATGAAGTGCAAATATGAGTGACTTGATGAAGTGACTTAATTTTACAAATACATGTATAATATAAACCTAAATGTTGGGGGACGGAAGTTGAAGGTTAAGTTCCCCCCTTTTAAACACATGATCAGATGTTTTGAAAGATTCCAAATAAAAATTTAAAAAATAAAAATAAAAACTAATCGTATATTTTGCCGAATCTTCATTTCTGAAGGCGATATCATTTCGTAATAGTACATAGGTACAATTTAAGTACACCACTGAGCACATTTTTCGTTTTCGTCTATTACAATTATGATTACAATTACCAATTAATTCATATTCACTTATTGTTTAATTACAATTCTATTAAAGTACATTCTTACATTATAAATTAAATCATTACATTTAATTACAGTTTCATTGAAGTACATTACGTCGTTTACCATTCTTACAGTGTTTTTATATATTTATATATGGTTATAATATATGGTTATTATATATGGTTATTAGTACAACACAAGTACATGAGCACATACGAGATAGATTTATTTACGAAATAATATGTTTATAATATGTTATAAATTTGAAATCAGAGGGACAGGAGGTTTTCACGTTTTCAGATGTTTGATTTATGCTGATTTGCGAATTGCGTACACTTGCATAAGCGTTTATGAATATCTTGCGAGGGGTGAACGCACTTGAAAAAAATAATAAAAAAAACAATACGAGAACGTATTTGAGCGTTTTCGAACGAATGCAAAAGTTTTGCGTTTCATGATTGACACGAGTAAAAATGAATATTTAATAAATTTATATAGGATAATGATCAAGATAAAATATGGACGTATGGGGCGGGAGATATGGTCGAATAATAGTTATATTTATACTACATAACATATAAATAATGACTTCTATAGAGTGTACAGTTTTATTATGATGATAAAGAATTTTCATACATTGCATACTAGAGATATAATGAAGGGAAATTAATGACGGGAAAATGTGACGTCATAGTTATTGAATTTGTACGTATAGTACAAATCATTATTAGGAAGATTTACAAGAACGAATTAGAGACAAAGAGTGGGTATCAATGACTAAGAAGTATAACTGCGGGTTCCAATCCTGTTACATGCAATGTGTATGCATAATCTAGGGTCGAGGGTGAGATGGAAGACAATCATAATTAATTATATAAATTCTATAACAAATGAAAAATGGAAAATGGATACGACTAAACCATAGATATGGTAGATCGTAGGGTTGTGACACGAACAAAAATAGGAAGCTACAAGTAAAATTATTATCCAAACTCGCGTTAAGCGATTTTGGTTCTTATGTAAAAATGAATATGGATTATTCATTGTTCATTTTTTACATTACTCTCCCCTTTAAAAATGATATTTATACAATAATCTAATAGGGTACAATTAATACAATAGAATTAAGAGAATAACATCCTAACTAATTCAAGTTAGATGACGAATTTTCCTTTACAATACAAATTTTATACAGAACGATTTCGCGTGGTTCAGTACAATGCAGAGTAATCAAATTTTTAAAATGACACTTGCTTACAAAATATTTAAAAAAAATCAAAGATTAATACTTTAATTTATGCAAACAGAATAATAGGATTAATACATTAATTTAGACAAACAATTAAGTTAGACAAACAATGATATTGTTAAAAATTTTTACAAAATTTTTATTTTTCTGTGGGAAAAATTACATACATAATGAATGTAGATAAAAGGGAAAAATATAAATTTTAAAGTTCATGGATTTTTTCAAGGCTTCCATGATAGTACAATTGATAAACTAATTTTATTGACTATTGTAGGTAAAAATAGAATTACGTAATGGATGATGTATAGACCTGTGGTCAAGTGTGTATTTGGGTGTATTAGGTGCAAAGTGTGTATCTTACAATTTCGAGGGACAGATTAGCTGAGAGGATTGTTAAATTAACTGTATAAATGCATGAGCGAGAATTTATATAAAGTAAGCAATAATTATTATGTATTATGATGATGATGTTTGCATACGAGTTTTATGCAAAAGTGACTGGAGGGACGGAACGTAAATGAATTCGAATGTCAAAAGTAATAAAATTCAATTAGGATTATAGATTTTACATAATTAATCAGTTACACGTATAAGGTAATTAAAAAAAACGAACTTAGAGGACCTTACAGTTAATGAAAGTAGATCTCACGGTTTTAAATTGAATTTTGACACACAATTAATTTCGACTACTAAATTCATAGCCATATACTGTAGTAGTATGTCAATTTGACTATAATTTTCGTTTGATACCTTACAAATGGTACAATAACAATTTAAGGACAGTTACTCACGATTAATTGAACAAAAGAAAATTACAAATACAAATTAAAAATAGAGATCAATTATGAACTATAATGAACTAAACATATACTGTAATATAAAAAACACTTAACCTAAATTGAGGTTATGTTCCATCGTACCAAAGAGGAATTAACCACGGTTGAACCATTTCTCTGGTTGACACGGTTCAACTGGGGTTGGGGGTGTTAAAATAAAATAATTAAAAAGACAAAGTTTGGAGTACGACATTCGGGGAATTGAGTGACTAAGCAGGGGGTATAAGTCTGAAATTGACAATTACATCTTTTCGTGAGCACTTTGCTCTTTTAAAAAAAGATTGCTTGTCACACTACTTAGAACAAAAATTAAAAGAGTTCAACAAACGGAGGGACGGCATGTTCCTCATATACATTACAATAATTACCAAAATCGTTACAACCTTTGTAAAAAACGGTTTTTTTACAAATAATAAAATACATAACTATATATTTATATACGCAACAATGGCATGAAAAGAAAAGACAAATCGGTCAATTTCCTTCTCACAAACAAGAAAAAAGGTTAAACTAAAGACGCAACCCGGTCAATTCAGGTTGAATTAAATTCTCTTTTACAACACAAAAAAGGTTGAATTAAATTCTTAGATTACATTTTCTTAAATTAAATTCTCTTAAATTACAAAGAAAAAGTAGAATTCAATTCACTGCATTGAAATGACTTGGGACTTAAACTCTGACTTGGAATAAAACTCTCTGACTTGGAATAAAACTCTCTGACTTGGAATAAAACTCTCTAACTTGGAATAAAACTCTGACTTGGAATAAAACTCTCTAACTTGAACTCTATCAAGTATTCTGAAACTGTAAATGAAACTGACTTGAACTCTTATCAAGTAGTATCTTGAAACTGAAAATGAAACTGACTTGAACTCTTATCAAGTAGTATCTTGAAACTGAAAATGAAACTGACTTGAACTCTTATCAAGTAGTATCTTGAAACTGAAAATGAAACTGACTTGAACTCTTATCAAGTAGTATCTTGAAACTGAAAATGAAACTGACTTGAACTCTTATCAAGTAGTATCTTGAAACTGAAAATGAAACTGACTTGAACTCTTATCAAGTAGTATCTTGAAACTGAAAATGAAACTGACTTGAACTCTTATCAAGTAGTATCTTGAAACTGAAAATGAAACTGACTTGAACTCTTATCAAGTAGTCTGAAACTGTAACTTGAAATTAACTGAAAATGGAAAATGACTGCACTTGATCTCTATCAAGTGGAGACGATTAACCTCTGTTTTGGTTGACCCTCTTGGTGCAACCGACTTACTTGAAATGCAGTCAAGTATCTCTATACTTAAACTGTCTAACTTGAACGCTTGTCAAGTATCTTGAAGCTTAAACTGTCTAACTTGAAATTAACTGAAAATGAAAAATGACTGCACTTGATCTCTATCAAGTGGAGACGATTAACCTCTGTTTTGGTTGACCCTCTTGGTGCAACCTTCTGACTTCAAAAACTGACTTCAAAAATGACTTCAAAAAATGACTTCAAGTATCTCTCTAAATCTGTAAACTCTCTGTAAACTCTCTGTAAACTCTCTCTCTTTCTTAATTTGCAAGTCAATTCAATTCAATAATTTGAAAAAAATTTGCAAAAAAAAAATTAAAAAAAATGTAAATATTTCATTCTAATGTACGGGAAGGTACATAAATAAAATTATTCTATACTGAATATAATAGTGAAAATAACTGTGACAATTGACTCTGTGACAATTGACTCTGTGACAATTTACTCTGTGACAATTTACTCTGTGACAATTAACTTCTGTGACAATTACTGTTTCACTAAAAAAAGTGTATCACTGGTGTCTGAAGTGTTCACTGTGTTTTGTGTTAATTCTGGCTCCATACTAAATATTAACTGTTAATAATACGGACTTTTCAAGTGTTTATAAATTACTTAAAAAACAACAAACTCTGTACTTAACAAAAATTCTACGGGCGAAATCCTCAGAGACGTGTCCTGAAGACGTCTTGCTGGCTACTTCTTCTTGGATGAAACTAGACGTGGAGAACTTGGAGTCGTGACACACCGGTTCAAGGGTGGATGTTACGAACTAGAAGTCGTGACACGCCGGTCAACTGGTTTTATCCTGATGCAGGGTAATTTCTATCTTGGCCAAAGAGTGGCCTCTTGTTAAAATCTTCTTGTTAAAATCTTCTCGTTAAAATCTTCTTGTTAAAATCTTCTTCTACAAATCTTCTTCTAAAAATCTTTTTCTTATCCTGGTAAGGGTCGCCACAATGTTAACCCCTCCGTCTATGGCCCTGAGTCGGTTCGGAATCGATGGGGGTTCTAGTTGGGAGGCAAGCAACGGATATTTCTTCTATAACATTCTAATTCTTTTCGGTCGCCTCTTGTTAAACTCTTGGCTACAGACTCGCCAGACTGTTATGCCAATATCTTCTATGGTGCTTGGGTTGTCTCTTTCTCTCGCTTTATGGGTCGACGATTATTAATTCTTCTCTTGCTATAATACTCTGATACTTTCTCTTATACTAAAATTATCGACTTTTCTTTTATAACTCATCGACTTTACTGACTAAGTTCCTGAAGAGAAACAAGGCTCGAAGGAAAAGATAAAAACTTCTTTTACTGTGGTTTACTTCTCAAAATATACAGGTAGTGCTCTGAATTTACAGGGGTAGAGGTTCGACCTCTTTCGACCATGGCTCAGGCCGGAATCTAAAAATATTAAGGAGGCAAGGGGCCTCTGCCCCCTCCTCGCAGCAAGGCTGCTAACAAGGAGTCGTAATGAAGTGCTATAATGAAGTGCAAATATGAAGTGACTTGATGAAGTGACTTAATTTTACAAATACATGTATAATATAACCTAAATGTTGGGGGACGGAAGTTGAAGGTTAAGTTCCCCCCTTTTAAAACACATGATCAGATGTTTGAAAGATTCCAAATAAAAATTTAAAAAAAAAAAAAACTAATCGTATATTTTTGCCGAATCTTCATTTCTGAAGGCGATATCATTTCGTAATAGTACATAGGTACAATTTAAGTACACCACTGAGCACATTTTCGTTTTCGTCTATTACAATTATGATTACAATTACCAATTAATTCATATTCACTTATTGTTTAATTACAATTCTATTAAAGTACATTCTTACATTATAAATTAAATCATTACATTTAATTACAGTTTCATTGAAGTACATTACGTCGTTTACCATTCTTACAGTGTTTTTATATATTTATATATGGTTATAATATATGGTTATTATATATGGTTATTAGTACAACACAAGTACATGAGCACATACGAGTAATTTATTTACGAAATAATATGTTATAATATGTTATAAATTTGAAATCAGAGGGACAGGAGGTTTTCACGTTTTCAGATGTTTGATTTATGCTGATTTGCGAATTGCGTACACTTGCATAAGCGTTTATGAATATCTTGCGAGGGTGAACGCACTTGAAAAAAAATAATAAAAAAAACAATACGAGAACGTATTTGAGCGTTTTCGAACGAATGCAAAAGTTTTGCGTTTCATGATTGACACGAGTAAAAAATATTTAATAAAATTTATATAGGATAATGATCAAGATAAAATATGGACGTATGGGGGCGGGAGATATGGTCGAATAATAGTTATATTTATACTACATAACATATAAATAATGACTTCTATAGAGTGTACAGTTTTTATTATGATGATAAAGAATTTTCATACATTGCATACTAGAGATATAATGAAGGGAAATTAATGACGGGAAAATGTGACGTCATAGTTATTGAATTTGTACGTATAGTACAAATCATTATTAGGAAGATTTACAAGAACGAATTAGAGACAAAGAGTGGGTATCAATGACTAAGAAGTATAACTGCGGGTTCCAATCCTGTTACATGCATGTGTATGCATAATCTAGGGTCGAGGGTGAGATGGAAGACAATCATAATTAATTATAATAAATTCTATAACAAATGAAAAATGGAAAATGGATACGACTAAACCATAGATATGGTAGATCGTAGGGTTGTGACACGAACAAAAATAGGAAGCTACAAGTAAAATTATTATCCAAACTCGCGTTAAGCTATTTTGGTTCTTATGTAAAAATGAATATAGATTATTCATTGTTCATTTTTTACATTACTCTCCCCTTTAAAAATGATATTTATACAATAATCTAATAGGGTACAATTAATACAATAGAATTAAGAGAATAACATCCTAACTAATTCAAGTTAGATGACGAATTTTCCTTTACAATACAAATTTTATACAGAACGATTTCGCGTGGTTGAGTACAATGCAGACTAATCAAATTTTTAAAATGACACTTGCTTACAAAATATTTAAAAAAATCAAAGATTAATACTTTAATTTATGCAAACAGAATAATAGGATTAATACATTAATTTAGACAAACAATTAAGTTAGACAAACAATGATATTGTTAAAAAGTTTTACAAAATTTTTATTTTTCTGTGGGAAAAATTACATACATAATGAATAGTAGATAAAAGGGAAAAATATAAATTTTAAAGTTCATGGATTTTTCAAGGCTTCCATGATAGTACAATTGATAAACTAATTTTATTGACTATTGTAGGTAAAAATAGAATTACGTAATGGATGATGTATAGACCTGTGGTCAAGTGTGTATTTGGGTGTATTAGGTGCAAAGTGTGTATCTTACAATTTCGAGGGACAGATTAGCTGAGAGGATTGTTAAATTAACTGTATAAATGCATGAGCGAGAATTTATATAAAGTAAGCAATAATTATTATGTATTATGATGATGATGTTTGCATACGAGTTTTAATGCAAAAGTGACTGGAGGGACGGAACGTAAATGAATTCGAATGTGTCAAAAGTAATAAAATTCAATTAGGATTATAGATTTTACATAATTAATCAGTTACACGTATAAGGTAATTAAAAAAAACGAACTTAGAGGACCTTACAGTTAATGAAAGTAGATCTCACGGTTTTAAAATTGAATTTTGACACACAATTAATTTCGACTACTAAAATTCATAGCCATATACTGTAGTAGTATGTCAATTTGACTATAATTTTCGTTTGATACCTTACAAATGGTACAATAACAATTTAAGGACAGTTACTCACGATTAATTGAACAAAAGAAAATTACAAATACAAATTAAAAATAGAGATCAATTATGAACTATAATGAACTAAACATATACTGTAATATAAAAAACACTTAACCTAAATTGAGGTTATGTTCCATCGTACCAAAGAGGAATTAACCACGGTTGAACCATTTCTCTGGTTGACACGGTTCAACTGGGGTTGGGGGTGTTAAAATAAAATAAATTAAAAAGACAAAGTTTGGAGTACGACATTCGGGGGAATTGAGTGACTAAGCAGGGGGTATAAGTCTGAAATTGACAATTACATCTTTTCGTGAGCACTTTGCTCTTTTAAAAAAAGATTGCTTGTCACACTACTTAGAACAAAAATTAAAAGAGTTCAACAAACGGAGGGACGGCATGTTCCTCATATACATTACAATAATTACCAAAATCGTTACAACCTTTGTAAAAACGGTTTTGTTACAAATAATAAAATACATAACTATATATTTATATACGCAACAATGGCATGAAAAGAAAAGACAAATCGGTCAATTTCCTTCTCACAAACAAGAAAAAAGGTTAAACTAAAGACGCAACCCGGTCAATTCAGGTTGAATTAAATTCTCTTTTACAACACAAAAAGGTTGAATTAAATTCTTAGATTACATTTTCTTAAATTAAATTCTCTTAAATTACAAAGAAAAAGTAGAATTCAATTCACTGCATTGAAATGACTTGGGACTTAAACTCTGACTTGGAATAAAACTCTCTGACTTGGAATAAAACTCTCTGACTTGGAATAAAACTCTCTAACTTGGAATAAAACTCTGACTTGGAATAAAACTCTCTAACTTGAACTCTATCAAGTATTCTGAAACTGTAAATGAAACTGACTTGAACTCTTATCAAGTAGTATCTTGAAACTGAAAATGAAACTGACTTGAACTCTTATCAAGTAGTATCTTGAAACTGAAAATGAAACTGACTTGAACTCTTATCAAGTAGTATCTTGAAACTGAAAATGAAACTGACTTGAACTCTTATCAAGTAGTATCTTGAAACTGAAAATGAAACTGACTTGAACTCTTATCAAGTAGTATCTTGAAACTGAAAATGAAACTGACTTGAACTCTTATCAAGTAGTATCTTGAAACTGAAAATGAAACTGACTTGAACTCTTATCAAGTAGTATCTTGAAACTGAAAATGAAACTGACTTGAACTCTTATCAAGTAGTCTGAAACTGTAACTTGAAATTAACTGAAAATGGAAAATGACTGCACTTGATCTCTATCAAGTGGAGACGATTAACCTCTGTTTTGGTTGACCCTCTTGGTGCAACCGACTTACTTGAAATGCAGTCAAGTATCTCTATAACTTAAACTGTCTAACTTGAACGCTTGTCAAGTATCTTGAAGCTTAAACTGTCTAACTTGAAATTAACTGAAAATGAAAAATGACTGCACTTGATCTCTATCAAGTGGAGACGATTAACCTCTGTTTTGGTTGACCCTCTTGGTGCAACCTTCTGACTTCAAAAACTGACTTCAAAAATGACTTCAAAAATGACTTCAAGTATCTCTCTAAATCTGTAAACTCTCTGTAAACTCTCTGTAAACTCTCTCTCTTTCTTAATTTGCAAGTCAATTCAATTCAATAATTTGAAAAAAATTTGCAAAAAAAAAAATTAAAAAAAATGTAAATATTTCATTCTAATGTACGGGAAGGTACATAAAATAAAATTATTCTATACTGAATATAATAGTGAAAATAACTGTGACAATTGACTCTGTGACAATTGACTCTGTGACAATTTACTCTGTGACAATTTACTCTGTGACAATTAACTTCTGTGACAATTACTGTTTCACTAAAAAAAAGTGTATCACTGGTGTCTGAAGTGTTCACTGTGTTTTGTGTTAATTCTGGCTCCATACTAAATATTAACTGTTAATAATACGGACTTTTCAAGTGTTTATAAATTACTTAAAAAACAACAAACTCTGTACTTAACAAAAATTCTACGGGCGAAATCCTCAGAGACGTGTCCTGAAGACGTCTTGCTGGCTACTTCTTCTTGGATGAAACTAGACGTGGAGAACTTGGAGTCGTGACACACCGGTTCAAGGGTGGATGTTACGAACTAGAAGTCGTGACACGCCGGTCAACTGGTTTTATCCTGATGCAGGGTAATTTCTATCTTGGCCAAAGAGTGGCCTCTTGTTAAAATCTTCTTGTTAAAATCTTCTGTTAAAATCTTCTTGTTAAAATCTTCTTCTACAAATCTTCTTCTACAAATCTTCTTCTAAAAATCTTTTTCTTATCCTGGTAAAGGGTCGCCACAATGTTAACCCCTCCGTCTATGGCCCTGAGTCGGTTCGGAATCGATGGGGGTTCTAGTTGGGAGGCAAGCAACGGATATTTCTTCTATAACATTCTAATTCTTTTCGGTCGCCTCTTGTTAAACTCTTGGCTACAGACTCGCCAGACTGTTATGCCAATATCTTCTATGGTGCTTGGGTTGTCTCTTTCTCTCGCTTTATGGGTCGACGATTATTAATTCTTCTCTTGCTATAATACTCTGATACTTTCTCTTATACTAAAATTATCGACTTTTCTTTTATAACTCATCGACTTTACTGACTAAGTTCCTGAAGAGAACAAGGCTCGAAGGAAAAGATAAAAACTTCTTTTACTGTGGTTTACTTCTCAAAATATACAGGTAGTGCTCTGAATTACAGGGGTAGAGGTTCGACCTCTTCGACCATGGCTCAGGCCGGAATCTAAAAATATTAAGGAGGCAAGGGGCCTCTGCCCCCTCCTCGCAGCAAGGCTGCTAACAAGGAGTCGTAATGAAGTGCTATAATGAAGTGCAAATATGAAGTGACTTGATGAAGTGACTTAATTTTACAAATACATGTATAATATAAACCTAAATGTTGGGGGACGGAAGTTGAAGGTTAAGTTCCCCCCTTTTAAACACATGATCAGATGTTTGAAAGATTCCAAATAAAAATTTAAAAAAAAAAATAAAAAATAATCGTATATTTTTGCCGAATCTTCATTTCTGAAGGCGATATCATTTCGTAATAGTACATAGGTACAATTTAAGTACACCACTGAGCACATTTTCGTTTTCGTCTATTACAATTATGATTACAATTACCAATTAATTCATATTCACTTATTGTTTAATTACAATTCTATTAAAGTACATTCTTACATTATAAATTAAATCATTACATTTAATTACAGTTTCATTGAAGTACATTACGTCGTTTACCATTCTTACAGTGTTTTTATATATTTATATATGGTTATAATATATGGTTATTATATATGGTTATTAGTACAACACAAGTACATGAGCACATACGAGATAATTTATTTACGAAATAATATGTTATAATATGTTATAAATTTGAAATCAGAGGGACAGGAGGTTTTCACGTTTTCAGATGTTTGATTTATGCTGATTTGCGAATTGCGTACACTTGCATAAGCGTTTATGAATATCTTGCGAGGGGTGAACGCACTTGAAAAAAAATAATAAAAAAAACAATACGAGAACGTATTTGAGCGTTTTCGAACGAATGCAAAAGTTTTGCGTTTCATGATTGACACGAGTAAAAATGAATATTTAATAAAATTTATATAGGATAATGATCAAGATAAAATATGGACGTATGGGGCGGGAGATATGGTCGAATAATAGTTATATTTATACTACATAACATATAAATAATGACTTCTATAGAGTGTACAGTTTTTATTATGATGATAAAGAATTTTCATACATTGCATACTAGAGATATAATGAAGGGAAATTAATGACGGGAAAATGTGACGTCATAGTTATTGAATTTGTACGTATAGTACAAATCATTATTAGGAAGATTTACAAGAACGAATTAGAGACAAAGAGTGGGTATCAATGACTAAGAAGTATAACTGCGGGTTCCAATCCTGTTACATGCAATGTGTATGCATAATCTAGGGTCGAGGGTGAGATGGAAGACAATCATAATTAATTATAATAAATTCTATAACAAATGAAAATGGAAAATGGATACGACTAAACCATAGATATGGTAGATCGTAGGGTTGTGACACGAACAAAAATAGGAAGCTACAAGTAAAATTATTATCCAAACTCGCGTTAAGCGATTTTGGTTCTTATGTAAAAATGAATATGGATTATTCATTGTTCATTTTTTACATTACTCTCCCCTTTAAAAATGATATTTATACAATAATCTAATAGGGTACAATTAATACAATAGAATTAAGAGAATAACATCCTAACTAATTCAAGTTAGATGACGAATTTTCCTTTACAATACAAATTTTATACAGAACGATTTCGCGTGGTTGAGTACAATGCAGAGTAATCAAATTTTTAAAATGACACTTGCTTACAAAATATTAAAAAAAATCAAAGATTAATACTTTAATTTATGCAAACAGAATAATAGGATTAATACATTAATTTAGACAAACAATTAAGTTAGACAAACAATGATATTGTTAAAAATTTTTACAAAATTTTTATTTTTCTGTGGGAAAAATTACATACATAATGAATAGTAGATAAAAGGGAAAAATATAAATTTTAAAGTTCATGGATTTTTCAAGGCTTCCATGATAGTACAATTGATAAACTAATTTTATTGACTATTGTAGGTAAAATAGAATTACGTAATGGATGATGTATAGACCTGTGGTCAAGTGTGTATTTGGGTGTATTAGGTGCAAAGTGTGTATCTTACAATTTCGAGGGACAGATTAGCTGAGAGGATTGTTAAATTAACTGTATAAATGCATGAGCGAGAATTTATATAAAGTAAGCAATAATTATTATGTATTATGATGATGATGTTTGCATACGAGTTTTAATGCAAAAGTGACTGGAGGGACGGAACGTAAATGAATTCGAATGTGTCAAAAGTAATAAAATTCAATTAGGATTATAGATTTTACATAATTAATCAGTTACACGTATAAGGTAATTAAAAAAAACGAACTTAGAGGACCTTACAGTTAATGAAAGTAGATCTCCGTTTTAAAATTGAATTTTGACACACAATTAATTTCGACTACTAAAATTCATAGCCATATACTGTAGTAGTATGTCAATTTGACTATAATTTTCGTTTGATACCTTACAAATGGTACAATAACAATTTAAGGACAGTTACTCACGATTAATTGAACAAAAGAAAATTACAAATACAAATTAAAAATAGAGATCAATTATGAACTATAATGAACTAAACATATACTGTAATATAAAAAACACTTAACCTAAATTGAGGTTATGTTCCATCGTACCAAAGAGGAATTAACCACGGTTGAACCATTTCTCTGGTTGACACGGTTCAACTGGGGTTGGGGGTGTTAAAATAAAATAAATTAAAAAGACAAAGTTTGGAGTACGACATTCGGGGGAATTGAGTGACTAAGCAGGGGGTATAAGTCTGAAATTGACAATTACATCTTTTCGTGAGCACTTTGCTCTTTTAAAAAAAGATTGCTTGTCACACTACTTAGAACAAAAATTAAAAGAGTTCAACAAACGGAGGGACGGCATGTTCCTCATATACATTACAATAATTACCAAAATCGTTACAACCTTTGTAAAAACGGTTTTGTTACAAATAATAAAATACATAACTATATATTTATATACGCAACAATGGCATGAAAAGAAAAGACAAATCGGTCAATTTCCTTCTCACAAACAAGAAAAAAGGTTAAACTAAAGACGCAACCCGGTCAATTCAGGTTGAATTAAATTCTCTTTTACAACACAAAAAAGGTTGAATTAAATTCTTAGATTACATTTTCTTAAATTAAATTCTCTTAAATTACAAAGAAAAAGTAGAATTCAATTCACTGCATTGAAATGACTTGGGACTTAAACTCTGACTTGGAATAAAACTCTCTGACTTGGAATAAAACTCTCTGACTTGGAATAAAAACTCTCTAACTTGGAATAAAACTCTGACTTGGAATAAAACTCTCTAACTTGAACTCTATCAAGTATTCTGAAACTGTAAATGAAACTGACTTGAACTCTTATCAAGTAGTATCTTGAAACTGAAAATGAAACTGACTTGAACTCTTATCAAGTAGTATCTTGAAACTGAAAATGAAACTGACTTGAACTCTTATCAAGTAGTATCTTGAAACTGAAAATGAAACTGACTTGAACTCTTATCAAGTAGTATCTTGAAACTGAAAATGAAACTGACTTGAACTCTTATCAAGTAGTATCTTGAAACTGAAAATGAAACTGACTTGAACTCTTATCAAGTAGTATCTTGAAACTGAAAATGAAACTGACTTGAACTCTTATCAAGTAGTATCTTGAAACTGAAAATGAAACTGACTTGAACTCTTATCAAGTAGTCTGAAACTGTAACTTGAAATTAACTGAAAATGGAAAATGACTGCACTTGATCTCTATCAAGTGGAGACGATTAACCTCTGTTTTGGTTGACCCTCTTGGTGCAACCGACTTACTTGAAATGCAGTCAAGTATCTCTATAACTTAAACTGTCTAACTTGAACGCTTGTCAAGTATCTTGAAGCTTAAACTGTCTAACTTGAAATTAACTGAAAATGAAAAATGACTGCACTTGATCTCTATCAAGTGGAGACGATTAACCTCTGTTTTGGTTGACCCTCTTGGTGCAACCTTCTGACTTCAAAAACTGACTTCAAAAATGACTTCAAAAAATGACTTCAAGTATCTCTCTAAATCTGTAAACTCTCTGTAAACTCTCTGTAAACTCTCTCTCTTTCTTAATTTGCAAGTCAATTCAATTCAATAATTTGAAAAAAATTTGCAAAAAAAAAAATTAAAAAAAATGTAAATATTTCATTCTAATGTACGGGAAGGTACATAAAATAAAATTATTCTATACTGAATATAATAGTGAAAATAACTGTGACAATTGACTCTGTGACAATTGACTCTGTGACAATTTACTCTGTGACAATTTACTCTGTGACAATTAACTTCTGTGACAATTACTGTTTCACTAAAAAAAAGTGTATCACTGGTGTCTGAAGTGTTCACTGTGTTTTGTGTTAATTCTGGCTCCATACTAAATATTAACTGTTAATAATACGGACTTTTCAAGTGTTTATAAATTACTTAAAAAACAACAAACTCTGTACTTAACAAAAATTCTACGGGCGAAATCCTCAGAGACGTGTCCTGAAGACGTCTTGCTGGCTACTTCTTCTTGGATGAAACTAGACGTGGAGAACTTGGAGTCGTGACACACCGGTTCAAGGGTGGATGTTACGAACTAGAAGTCGTGACACGCCGGTCAACTGGTTTTATCCTGATGCAGGGTAATTTCTATCTTGGCCAAAGAGTGGCCTCTTGTTAAAATCTTCTTGTTAAAATCTTCTCGTTAAAATCTTCTTGTTAAAATCTTCTTCTACAAATCTTCTTCTACAAATCTTCTTCTAAAAATCTTTTTCTTATCCTGGTAAAGGGTCGCCACAATGTTAACCCCTCCGTCTATGGCCCTGAGTCGGTTCGGAATCGATGGGGGTTCTAGTTGGGAGGCAAGCAACGGATATTTCTTCTATAACATTCTAATTCTTTTCGGTCGCCTCTTGTTAAACTCTTGGCTACAGACTCGCCAGACTGTTATGCCAATATCTTCTATGGTGCTTGGGTTGTCTCTTTCTCTCGCTTTATGGGTCGACGATTATTAATTCTTCTCTTGCTATAATACTCTGATACTTTCTCTTATACTAAAATTATCGACTTTTCTTTTATAACACATCGACTTTACTGACTAAGTTCCTGAAGAGAACAAGGCTCGAAGGAAAAGATAAAAACTTCTTTTACTGTGGTTTACTTCTCAAAATATACAGGTAGTGCTCTGAATTTACAGGGGTAGAGGTTCGACCTCTTTCGACCATGGCTCAGGCCGGAATCTAAAAATATTAAGGAGGCAAGGGGCCTCTGCCCCCTCCTCGCAGCAAGGCTGCTAACAAGGAGTCGTAATGAAGTGCTATAATGAAGTGCAAATATGAAGTGACTTGATGAAGTGACTTAATTTTACAAATACATGTATAATATAAACCTAAATGTTGGGGGACGGAAGTTGAAGGTTAAGTTCCCCCCTTTTAAACACATGATCAGATGTTTGAAAGATTCCAAATAAAAATTTAAAAATAAAAATAAAAACTAATCGTATATTTTTGCCGAATCTTCATTTCTGAAGGCGATATCATTTCGTAATAGTACATAGGTACAATTTAAGTACACCACTGAGCACATTTTCGTTTTCGTCTATTACAATTATGATTACAATTACCAATTAATTCATATTCACTTATTGTTTAATTACAATTCTATTAAAGTACATTCTTACATTATAAATTAAATCATTACATTTAATTACAGTTTCATTGAAGTACATTACGTCGTTTACCATTCTTACAGTGTTTTTATATATTTATATATGGTTATAATATATGGTTATTATATATGGTTATTAGTACAACACAAGTACATGAGCACATACGAGATAATTTATTTACGAAATAATGTTATAATATGTTATAAATTTGAAATCAGGGACAGGAGGTTTTCACGTTTTCAGATGTTTGATTTATGCTGATTTGCGAATTGCGTACACTTGCATAAGCGTTTATGATATCTTGCGAGGGTGAACGCACTTGAAAAAAATAATAAAAAAAACAATACGAGAACGTATTTGAGCGTTTTTCGAACGAATGCAAAAGTTTTGCGTTTCATGATTGACACGAGTAAAAATGAATATTTAATAAAATTTATATAGGATAATGATCAAGATAAATATGGACGTATGGGGCGGGAGATATGGTCGAATAATAGTTATATTTATACTACATAACATATAAATAATGACTTCTATAGAGTGTACAGTTTATTATGATGATAAAGAATTTTCATACATTGCATACTAGAGATATAATGAAGGGAAATTAATGACGGGAAAATGTGACGTCATAGTTATTGAATTTGTACGTATAGTACAAATCATTATTAGGAAGATTTACAAGAACGAATTAGAGACAAAGAGTGGGTATCAATGACTAAGAAGTATAACTGCGGGTTCCAATCCTGTTACATGCAATGTGTATGCATAATCTAGGTCGAGGGTGAGATGGAAGACAATCATAATTAATTATAATAATTCTATAACAAATGAAAAATGGAAAATGGATACGACTAAACCATAGATATGGTAGATCGTAGGGTTGTGACACGAACAAAATAGGAAGCTACAAGTAAAATTATTATCCAAACTCGCGTTAAGCGATTTTGGTTCTTATGTAAAAATGAATATAGATTATTCATTGTTCATTTTTTACATTACTCTCCCCTTTAAAAATGATATTTATACAATAATCTAATAGGGTACAATTAATACAATAGAATTAAGAGAATAACATCCTAACTAATTCAAGTTAGATGACGATTTTCCTTTACAATACAAATTTTATACAGAACGATTTCGCGTGGTTGAGTACAATGCAGACTATCAAATTTTTAAAATGACACTTGCTTACAAATATTTAAAAAAATCAAAGATTAATACTTTAATTTATGCAAACAGAATAATAGGATTAATACATTAATTTAGACAAACAATTAAGTTAGACAACAATGATATTGTTAAAAGTTTTACAAAATTTTTATTTTTCTGTGGGAAAAATTACATACATAATGAATAGTAGATAAAAGGGAAAAATATAAATTTAAAGTTCATGGACTTTTTCAAGGCTTCCATGATAGTACAATTGATAAACTAATTTTATTGACTATTGTAGGTAAAAATAGAATTACGTAATGGATGATGTATAGACCTGTGGTCAAGTGTGTATTTGGGTGTATTAGGTGCAAAGTGTGTATCTTACAATTTCGAGGGACAGATTAGCTGAGAGGATTGTTAAATTAACTGTATAAATGCATGAGCGAGAATTTATATAAAGTAAGCAATAATTATTAGTATTATGATGATGATGTTGCATACGAGTTTTAATGCAAAAGTGACTGGAGGGACGGAACGTAAATGAATTCGAATGTGTCAAAAGTAATAAAATTCAATTAGGATTATAGATTTTACATAATTAATCAGTTACACGTATAAGGTAATTAAAAAAAACGAACTTAGAGGACCTTACAGTTAATGAAAGTAGATCTCACGGTTTTAAATTGAATTTTGACACACAATTAATTTCGACTACTAAAATTCATAGCCATATACTGTAGTAGTATGTCAATTTGACTATAATTTTCGTTTGATACCTTACAAATGGTACAATAACAATTTAAGGACAGTTACTCACGATTAATTGAACAAAAGAAAATTACAAATACAAATTAAAAATAGAGATCAATTATGAACTATAATGAACTAAACATATACTGTAATATAAAAAACACTTAACCTAAATTGAGGTTATGTTCCATCGTACCAAAGAGGAATTAACCACGGTTGAACCATTTCTCTGGTTGACACGGTTCAACTGGGGTTGGGGTGTTAAAATAAAAAACTTAAAAAGACAAAGTTTGGAGTACGACATTCGGGGGAATTGAGTGACTAAGCAGGGGGTATAAGTCTGAAATTGACAATTACATCTTTTCGTGAGCACTTTGCTCTTTTAAAAAAAGATTGCTTGTCACACTACTTAGAACAAAAATTAAAAGAGTTCAACAAACGGAGGGACGGCATGTTCCTCATATACATTACAATAATTACCAAAATCGTTACAACCTTTGTAAAAACGGTTTTGTTACAAATATAAAATACATAACTATATATTTATATACGCAACAATGGCATGAAAAGAAAAGACAAATCGGTCAATTTCCTTCTCACAAACAAGAAAAAAGGTTAAACTAAAGACGCAACCCGGTCAATTCAGGTTGAATTAAATTCTCTTTTACAACACAAAAAAGGTTGAATTAAATTCTTAGATTACATTTTCTTAAATTAAATTCACTTAAATTACAAAGAAAAAGTTGAATTCAATTGACTGCATTGAAATGACTTGGGACTTAAACTCTGACTTGGAATAAAACTCTCTGACTTGGAATAAAACTCTCTGACTTGGAATAAACTCTCTGACTTGGAATAAACTCTCTAACTTGGAATAAAACTCTCTGACTTGGAATAAAACTCTCTAACTTGAACTCTATCAAGTATTCTGAAACTGTAAATGAAACTGACTTGAACTCTTATCAAGTAGTATCTTGAAACTGAAAATGAAACTGACTTGAACTCTTATCAAGTAGTATCTTGAAACTAAAATGAAACTGACTTGAACTCTTATCAAGTAGTATCTTGAAACTGAAAATGAAACTGACTTGAACTCTTATCAAGTAGTATCTTGAAACTGAAAATGAAACTGACTTGAACTCTTATCAAGTAGTATCTTGAAACTGAAAATGAAACTGACTTGAACTCTTATCAAGTAGTATCTTGAAACTGAAAATGAAACTGACTTGAACTCTTATCAAGTAGTATCTTGAAACTGAAAATGAAACTGACTTGAACTCTTATCAAGTAGTATCTTGAAACTGAAAATGAAACTGACTTGAACTCTTATCAAGTAGTATCTTGAAACTGAAAATGAAACTGACTTGAACTCTTATCAAGTAGTATCTTGAAACTGAAAATGAAACTGACTTGAACTCTTATCAAGTAGTCTGAAACTGTAACTTGAAATTAACTGAAAATGGAAAATGACTGCACTTGATCTCTATCAAGTGGAGACGATTAACCTCTGTTTTGGTTGACCCTCTTGGTGCAACCGACTTACTTGAAATGCAGTCAAGTATCTCTATAACTTAAACTGTCTAACTTGAACGCTTGTCAAGTATCTTGAAGCTTAAACTGTCTAACTTGAAATTAACTGAAAATGAAAAATGACTGCACTTGATCTCTATCAAGTGGAGACGAGATTAACCTCTGTTTTTGGTTGACCCTCTTGGTGCAACCTTCTGACTTCAAAAACTGACTTCAAAAATGACTTCAAAAAATGACTTCAAGTATCTCTCTAAATCTGTAAACTCTCTGTAAACTCTCTGTAAACTCTCTCTCTTTCTTAATTTGCAAGTCAATTCAATTCAATAATTTGAAAAAAATTTGCAAAAAAAAAAAATTAAAAAAATGTAAATATTTCATTCTAATGTACGGGAAGGTACATAAAATAAAATTATTCTATACTGAATATAATAGTGAAAATAACTGTGACAATTGACTCTGTGACAATTGACTCTGTGACAATTTACTCTGTGACAATTTACTCTGTGACAATTAACTTCTGTGACAATTACTGTTTCACTAAAAAAAAGTGTATCACTGGTGTCTGAAGTGTTCACTGTGTTTTGTGTTAATTCTGGCTCCATACTAAATATTAACTGTTAATAATACGGACTTTTCAAGTGTTTATAAATTACTTAAAAAACAACAAACTCTGTACTTAACAAAAATTCTACGGGCGAAATCCTCAGAGACGTGTCCTGAAGACGTCTTGCTGGCTACTTCTTCTTGGATGAAACTAGACGTGGAGAACTTGGAGTCGTGACACACCGGTTCAAGGGTGGATTTACGAACTAGAAGTCGTGACACGCCGGTCAACTGGTTTTATCCTGAGGCAGGGTAATTTCTATCTTGGCCAAAGTGGCCGTCTTGTTAAAATCTTCTTGTTTAAAATCTTCTCTCGTTAAAATCTTCTTGTTAAAATTTCTTCTACAAATCTTCTCTACAAATCTTCTTCTAAAATCTTTTTCTTATCCTGGTAAGGGTCGCCACAATGTTAACCCCTCCGTCTATGGCCCTGAGTCGGTTCGGAATCGATGGGGGTTCTAGTTGGGAGGCAAGCAACGGATATTTTCTTCTATAACATTCTAATTCTTTTCGGTCGCCTCTTGTTCAACCTCTTGGCTACAGACTCGCCATACTGTTATGCCAATATTCTATGGTGCTTGGGTTGTCTCTTTCTCTCGTTTATGGGTCGACGATTATTAAATTCTTCTCTTGCTATAATACTCTGATACTTTCTCTTATACTAAAATTATCGACTTTTCTTTTTATAACCTCATCGACTTTACTGACTAAGTTCCTGAAGAGAACAAGGCTCGAAGGAAAAGATAAAACTTCTTTTACTGTGGTTTACTTCTCAAAATATACAGGTCGTGCTCTGAATTTACAGGGGTAGAGGTTCGACCTCTTTCGACCATGGCTCAGGCCGGAATCTAAAAATATTAAGGAGGCAAGGGCCTCTGCCCCCTCCTCGCAGCAAGGCTGCTAACAAGGAGTCGTAATGAAGTGCTATAAGTGAAGTGCAAATATGAAGTGACTTGATGAAGTGACTTAATTTTTACAAATACATGTATAATATAAACCTAAATGTTGGGGGGACGGAAGTTGAAGGTTAAGTTCCCCCCTTTTAATCTTTTAAAACACATGATCAGGATGTTTGAAGATTTCCCAAATAAAAATTTTAAAATAAAAATAAAAACTAATCGTAATATATTTTGCCGAATCTTCATTTCTGAAGGCGATATCATTTCGTAATAGTACATAGGTACAATTTAAGTACACCACTGAGCACATTTTCGTTTTCGTCTATTACAATTATGATTACAATTACCAATTAATTCATATTCACTTATTGTTTAATTACAATTCTATTAAAGTACATTCTTACATTATAAATTAAATCATTACATTTAATTACAGTTTCATTGAAGTACATTACGTCGTTTACCATTCTTACAGTGTTTTTATATATTTATATATGGTTATAATATATGGTTATTATATATGGTTATTAGTACAACACAAGTACATGAGCACATACGAGATAATTTATTTACGAAATAATATGTTATAATATGTTATAAATTTGAAATCAGAGGGACAGGAGGTTTTCACGTTTTCAGATGTTTGATTTATGCTGATTTGCGAATTGCGTACACTTGCATAAGCGTTTATGAATATCTTGCGAGGGTGAACGCACTTGAAAAAAAATAAAAAAAAAACAATACGAGAACGTATTTGAGCGTTTTCGAACGAATGCAAAAGTTTTGCGTTTCATGATTGACACGAGTAAAAATGAATATTTAATAAAATTTATATAGGATAATGATCAAGATAAAATATGGACGTATGGGGGCGGGAGATATGGTCGAATAATAGTTATATTTATACTACATAACATATAAATAATGACTTCTATAGAGTGTACAGTTTTTATTATGATGATAAAGAATTTTCATACATTGCATACTAGAGATATAATGAAGGGAAATTAATGACGGGAAAATGTGACGTCATAGTTATTGAATTTGTACGTATAGTACAAATCATTATTAGGAAGATTTACAAGAACGAATTAGAGACAAAGAGTGGGTATCAATGACTAAGAAGTATAACTGCGGGTTCCAATCCTGTTACATGCAATGTGTATGCATAATCTAGGGTCGAGGGTGAGATGGAAGACAATCATAATTAATTATAATAAATTCTATAACAAATGAAAAATGGAAAATGGATACGACTAAACCATAGATATGGTAGATCGTAGGGTTGTGACACGAACAAAAATAGGAAGCTACAAGTAAAATTATTATCCAAACTCGCGTTAAGCGATTTTGGTTCTTATGTAAAAATGAATATAGATTATTCATTGTTCATTTTTTACATTACTCTCCCCTTTAAAAATGATATTTATACAATAATCTAATAGGGTACAATTAATACAATAGAATTAAGAGAATAACATCCTAACTAATTCAAGTTAGATGACGAATTTTCCTTTACAATACAAATTTTATACAGAACGATTTCGCGTGGTTGAGTACAATGCAGACTAATCAAATTTTTAAAATGACACTTGCTTACAAAATATTTAAAAAAAATCAAAGATTAATACTTTAATTTATGCAAACAGAATAATAGGATTAATACATTAATTTAGACAAACAATTAAGTTAGACAAACAATGATATTGTTAAAAAGTTTTACAAAATTTTTATTTTTCTGTGGGAAAAATTACATACATAATGAATAGTAGATAAAAGGGAAAAATATAAATTTTAAAGTTCATGGATTTTTCAAGGCTTCCATGATAGTACAATTGATAAACTAATTTTATTGACTATTGTAGGTAAAAATAGAATTACGTAATGGATGATGTATAGACCTGTGGTCAAGTGTGTATTTGGGTGTATTAGGTGCAAAGTGTGTATCTTACAATTTCGAGGGACAGATTAGCTGAGAGGATTGTTAAATTAACTGTATAAATGCATGAGCGAGAATTTATATAAAGTAAGCAATAATTATTATGTATTATGATGATGATGTTTGCATACGAGTTTTAATGCAAAAGTGACTGGAGGGACGGAACGTAAATGAATTCGAATGTGTCAAAAGTAATAAAATTCAATTAGGATTATAGATTTTACATAATTAATCAGTTACACGTATAAGGTAATTAAAAAAAACGAACTTAGAGGACCTTACAGTTAATGAAAGTAGATCTCACGGTTTTAAAATTGAATTTTGACACACAATTAATTTCGACTACTAAAATTCATAGCCATATACTGTAGTAGTATGTCAATTTGACTATAATTTTCGTTTGATACCTTACAAATGGTACAATAACAATTTAAGGACAGTTACTCACGATTAATTGAACAAAAGAAAATTACAAATACAAATTAAAAATAGAGATCAATTATGAACTATAATGAACTAAACATATACTGTAATATAAAAACACTTAACCTAAATTGAGGTTATGTTCCATCGTACCAAAGAGGAATTAACCACGGTTGAACCATTTCTCTGGTTGACACGGTTCAACTGGGGTTGGGGGTGTTAAAATAAAATAACTTAAAAAGACAAAGTTTGGAGTACGACATTCGGGGGAATTGAGTGACTAAGCAGGGGTATAAGTCTGAAATTGACAATTACATCTTTTCGTGAGCACTTTGCTCTTTTAAAAAAAGATTGCTTGTCACACTACTTAGAACAAAAATTAAAAGAGTTCAACAAACGGAGGGACGGCATGTTCCTCATATACATTACAATAATTACCAAAATCGTTACAACCTTTGTAAAAACGGTTTTGTTACAAATAATAAAATACATAACTATATATTTATATACGCAACAATGGCATGAAAAGAAAAGACAAATCGGTCAATTTCCTTCTCACAAACAAGAAAAAAGGTTAAACTAAAGACGCAACCCGGTCAATTCAGGTTGAATTAAATTCTCTTTTACAACACAAAAAAGGTTGAATTAAATTCTTAGATTACATTTTCTTAAATTAAATTCACTTAAATTACAAAGAAAAAGTTGAATTCAATTGACTGCATTGAAATGACTTGGGACTTAAACTCTGACTTGGAATAAAACTCTCTGACTTGGAATAAAACTCTCTGACTTGGAATAAAACTCTCTGACTTGGAATAAAACTCTCTAACTTGGAATAAAACTCTCTGACTTGGAATAAAACTCTCTAACTTGAACTCTATCAAGTATTCTGAAACTGTAAATGAAACTGACTTGAACTCTTATCAAGTAGTATCTTGAAACTGAAAATGAAACTGACTTGAACTCTTATCAAGTAGTATCTTGAAACTGAAAATGAAACTGACTTGAACTCTTATCAAGTAGTATCTTGAAACTGAAAATGAAACTGACTTGAACTCTTATCAAGTAGTATCTTGAAACTGAAAATGAAACTGACTTGAACTCTTATCAAGTAGTATCTTGAAACTGAAAATGAAACTGACTTGAACTCTTATCAAGTAGTCTGAAACTGTAACTTGAAATTAACTGAAAATGGAAAATGACTGCACTTGATCTCTATCAAGTGGAGACGATTAACCTCTGTTTTGGTTGACCCTCTTGGTGCAACCGACTTACTTGAAATGCAGTCAAGTATCTCTATAACTTAAACTGTCTAACTTGAACGCTTGTCAAGTATCTTGAAGCTTAAACTGTCTAACTTGAAATTAACTGAAAATGAAAAATGACTGCACTTGATCTCTATCAAGTGGAGACGATTAACCTCTGTTTTGGTTGACCCTCTTGGTGCAACCTTCTGACTTCAAAAACTGACTTCAAAAATGACTTCAAAAAATGACTTCAAGTATCTCTCTAAATCTATAAACTCTCTGTAAACTCTCTGTAAACTCTCTCTCTTTCTTAATTTGCAAGTCAATTCAATTCAATAATTTGAAAAAAATTTGCAAAAAAAAAAATAAAAAAAAATGTAAATATTTCATTCTAATGTACGGGAAGGTACATAAAATAAAATTATTCTATACTGAATATAATAGTGAAAATAACTGTGACAATTGACTCTGTGACAATTGACTCTGTGACAATTGACTCTGTGACAATTTACTCTGTGACAATTAACTTCTGTGACAATTACTGTTTCACTAAAAAAAAGTGTATCACTGGTGTCTGAAGTGTTCACTGTGTTTTGTGTTAATTCTGGCTCCATACTAAATATTAACTGTTAATAATACGGACTTTTCAAGTGTTTATAAATTACTTAAAAAACAACAAACTCTGTACTTAACAAAAATTCTACGGGCGAAATCCTCAGAGACGTGTCCTGAAGACGTCTTGCTGGCTACTTCTTCTTGGATGAAACTAGACGTGGAGAACTTGGAGTCGTGACACACCGGTTCAAGGGTGGATGTTACGAACTAGAAGTCGTGACACGCCGGTCAACTGGTTTTATCCTGATGCAGTGTAATTTCTATCTTGGCCAAAGAGTGGCCTCTTGTTAAAATCTTCTTGTTAAAATCTTCTTGTTAAAATCTTCTTCTACAAATCTTCTTCTAAAAATCTTTTTCTTATCCTGGTAAAGGGTCGCCACAATGTTAACCCCTCCGTCTATGGCCCTGAGTCGGTTCGGAATCGATGGGGGTTCTAGTTGGGAGGCAAGCAACGGATATTTCTTCTATAACATTCTAATTCTTTTCGGTCGCCTCTTGTTAAACTCTTGGCTACAGACTCGCCAGACTGTTATGCCAATATCTTCTATGGTGCTTGGGTTGTCTCTTTCTCTCGCTTTATGGGTCGACGATTATTAATTCTTCTCTTGCTATAATACTCTGATACTTTCTCTTATACTAAAATTATCGACTTTTCTTTTATAACTCATCGACTTTACTGACTAAGTTCCTGAAGAGAACAAGGCTCGAAGGAAAAGATAAAAACTTCTTTTACTGTGGTTTACTTCTCAAAATATACAGGTAGTGCTCTGAATTTACAGGGGTAGAGGTTCGACCTCTTTCGACCATGGCTCAGGCCGGAATCTAAAAATATTAAGGAGGCAAGGGGCCTCTGCCCCCTCCTCGCAGCAAGGCTGCTAACAAGGAGTCGTAATGAAGTGCTATAATGAAGTGCAAATATGAAGTGACTTGATGAAGTGACTTAATTTTACAAATACATGTATAATATAAACCTAAATGTTGGGGGACGGAAGTTGAAGGTTAAGTTCCCCCCTTTTAAACACATGATCAGATGTTTGAAAGATTCCAAATAAAAATTTAAAAATAAAAATAAAAACTAATCGTATATTTTTGCCGAATCTTCATTTCTGAAGGCGATATCATTTCGTAATAGTACATAGGTACAATTTAAGTACACCACTGAGCACATTTTCGTTTTCGTCTATTACAATTATGATTACAATTACCAATTAATTCATATTCACTTATTGTTTAATTACAATTCTATTAAAGTACATTCTTACATTATAAATTAAATCATTACATTTAATTACAGTTTCATTGAAGTACATTACGTCGTTTACCATTCTTACAGTGTTTTTATATATTTATATATGGTTATAATATATGGTTATTATATATGGTTATTAGTACAACACAAGTACATGAGCACATACGAGATAATTTATTTACGAAATAATATGTTATAATATGTTATAAATTTGAAATCAGAGGGACAGGAGGTTTTCACGTTTTCAGATGTTTGATTTATGCTGATTTGCGAATTGCGTACACTTGCATAAGCGTTTATGAATATCTTGCGAGGGGTGAACGCACTTGAAAAAAAATAATAAAAAAAACAATACGAGAACGTATTTGAGCGTTTTCGAACGAATGCAAAAGTTTTGCGTTTCATGATTGACACGAGTAAAAATGAATATTTAATAAAATTTATATAGGATAATGATCAAGATAAAATATGGACGTATGGGGGCGGGAGATATGGTCGAATAATAGTTATATTTATACTACATAACATATAAATAATGACTTCTATAGAGTGTACAGTTTTTATTATGATGATAAAGAATTTTCATACATTGCATACTAGAGATATAATGAAGGGAAATTAATGACGGGAAAATGTGACGTCATAGTTATTGAATTTGTACGTATAGTACAAATCATTATTAGGAAGATTTACAAGAACGAATTAGAGACAAAGAGTGGGTATCAATGACTAAGAAGTATAACTGCGGGTTCCAATCCTGTTACATGCAATGTGTATGCATAATCTAGGGTCGAGGGTGAGATGGAAGACAATCATAATTAATTATAATAAATTCTATAACAAATGAAAAATGGAAAATGGATACGACTAAACCATAGATATGGTAGATCGTAGGGTTGTGACACGAACAAAAATAGGAAGCTACAAGTAAAATTATTATCCAAACTCGCGTTAAGCGATTTTGGTTCTTATGTAAAAATGAATATGATTATTCATTGTTCATTTTTTACATTACTCTCCCCTTTAAAAATGATATTTATACAATAATCTAATAGGGTACAATTAATACAATAGAATTAAGAGAATAACATCCTAACTAATTCAAGTTAGATGACGAATTTTCCTTTACAATACAAATTTTATACAGAACGATTTCGCGTGGTTGAGTACAATGCAGACTAATCAAATTTTTAAAATGACACTTGCTTACAAAATATTAAAAAAAATCAAAGATTAATACTTTAATTTATGCAAACAGAATAATAGGATTAATACATTAATTTAGACAAACAATTAAGTTAGACAAACAATGATATTGTTAAAATTTTACAAAATTTTTATTTTTCTGTGGGAAAAATTACATACATAATGAATAGTAGATAAAAGGGAAAAATATAAATTTTAAAGTTCATGGATTTTTCAAGGCTTCCATGATAGTACAATTGATAAACTAATTTTATTGACTATTGTAGGTAAAAATAGAATTACGTAATGGATGATGTATAGACCTGTGGTCAAGTGTGTATTTGGGTGTATTAGGTGCAAAGTGTGTATCTTACAATTTCGAGGGACAGATTAGCTGAGAGGATTGTTAAATTAACTGTATAAATGCATGAGCGAGAATTTATATAAAGTAAGCAATAATTATTATGTATTATGATGATGATGTTTGCATACGAGTTTTAATGCAAAAGTGACTGGAGGGACGGAACGTAAATGAATTCGAATGTGTCAAAAGTAATAAAATTCAATTAGGATTATAGATTTTACATAATTAATCAGTTACACGTATAAGGTAATTAAAAAAAACGAACTTAGAGGACCTTACAGTTAATGAAAGTAGATCTCACGGTTTTAAAATTGAATTTTGACACACAATTAATTTCGACTACTAAAATTCATAGCCATATACTGTAGTAGTATGTCAATTTGACTATAATTTTCGTTTGATACCTTACAAATGGTACAATAACAATTTAAGGACAGTTACTCACGATTAATTGAACAAAAGAAAATTACAAATACAAATTAAAAATAGATCAATTATGAACTATAATGAACTAAACATATACTGTAATATAAAAACACAACCTAAATTGAGGTTATGTTCCATCGTACCAAAGAGGAATTAACCACGGTTGAACCATTTCTCTGGTTGACACGGTTCAACTGGGGTTGGGGGTGTTAAAATAAAATAAATTAAAAAGACAAAGTTTGGAGTACGACATTCGGGGGAATTGAGTGACTAAGCAGGGGGTATAAGTCTGAAATTGACAATTACATCTTTTCGTGAGCACTTTGCTCTTTTAAAAAAAGATTGCTTGTCACACTACTTAGAACAAAAATTAAAAGAGTTCAACAAACGGAGGGACGGCATGTTCCTCATATACATTACAATAATTACCAAAATCGTTACAACCTTTGTAAAAACGGTTTTGTTACAAATAATAAAATACATAACTATATATTTATATACGCAACAATGGCATGAAAAGAAAAGACAAATCGGTCAATTTCCTTCTCACAAACAAGAAAAAAGGTTAAACTAAAGACGCAACCCGGTCAATTCAGGTTGAATTAAGTTCTCTTTTACAACACAAAAAAGGTTGAATTAAATTCTTAGATTACATTTTCTTAAATTAAATTCTCTTAAATTACAAAGAAAAAGTTGAATTCAATTGACTGCATTGAAATGACTTGGGACTTAAACTCTGACTTGGAATAAAACTCTCTGACTTGGAATAAAACTCTCTGACTTGGAATAAAACTCTCTAACTTGGAATAAAACTCTCTGACTTGGAATAAAACTCTCTAACTTGAACTCTATCAAGTATTCTGAAACTGTAAATGAAACTGACTTGAACTCTTATCAAGTAGTATCTTGAAACTGAAAATGAAACTGACTTGAACTCTTATCAAGTAGTATCTTGAAACTGAAAATGAAACTGACTTGAACTCTTATCAAGTAGTATCTTGAAACTGAAAATGAAACTGACTTGAACTCTTATCAAGTAGTCTGAAACTGTAACTTGAAATTAACTGAAAATGGAAAATGACTGCACTTGATCTCTATCAAGTGGAGACGATTAACCTCTGTTTTGGTTGACCCTCTTGGTGCAACCGACTTACTTGAAATGCAATCAAGTATCTCTATAACTTAAACTGTCTAACTTGAACGCTTGTCAAGTATCTTGAAGCTTAAACTGTCTAACTTGAAATTAACTGAAAATGAAAAATGACTGCACTTGATCTCTATCAAGTGGAGACGATTAACCTCTGTTTTGGTTGACCCTCTTGGTGCAACCTTCTGACTTCAAAAACTGACTTCAAAAATGACTTCAAAAAATGACTTCAAGTATCTCTCTAAATCTATAAACTCTCTGTAAACTCTCTGTAAACTCTCTGTAAACTCTCTCTCTTTCTTAATTTGCAAGTCAATTCAATTCAATAATTTGAAAAAAATTTGCAAAAAAAAAAATAAAAAAAAATGTAAATATTTCATTCTAATGTACAGGAAGGTACATAAAATAAAATTATTCTATACTGAATATAATAGTGAAAATAACTGTGACAATTGACTCTGTGACAATTGACTCTGTGACAATTGACTCTGTGACAATTTACTCTGTGACAATTAACTTCTGTGACAATTACTGTTTCACTAAAAAAAAGTGTATCACTGGTGTCTGAAGTGTTCACTGTGTTTTGTGTTAATTCTGGCTCCATACTAAATATTAACTGTTAATAATACGGACTTTTCAAGTGTTTATAAATTACTTAAAAAACAACAAACTCTGTACTTAACAAAAATTCTACGGGCGAAATCCTCAGAGACGTGTCCTGAAGACGTCTTGCTGGCTACTTCTTCTTGGATGAAACTAGACGTGAAGAACTTGGAGTCGTGACACACCCGTTCAAGGGTGGATGTTACGAACTAGAAGTCGTGACACGCCGGTCAACTGGTTTTATCCTGATGCAGGGTAATTTCTATCTTGGCCAAAGAGTGGCCTCTTGTTAAAATCTTCTTGTTAAAATCTTCTTGTTAAAATCTTCTTGTTAAAATCTTCTTGTTAAAATCTTCTTCTACAAATCTTCTTCTACAAATCTTCTTCTAAAAATCTTTTTCTTATCCTGGTAAAGGGTCGCCACAATGTTAACCCCTCCGTCTATGGCCCTGAGTCGGTTCGGAATCGATGGGGGTTCTAGTTGGGAGGCAAGCAACGGATATTTCTTCTATAACATTCTAATTCTTTTCGGTCGCCTCTTGTTAAACTCTTGGCTACAGACTCGCCAGACTGTTATGCCAATATCTTCTATGGTGCTTGGGTTGTCTCTTTCTCTCGCTTTATGGGTCGACGATTATTAATTCTTCTCTTGCTATAATACTCTGATACTTTCTCTTATACTAAAATTATCGACTTTTCTTTTATAACTCATCGACTTTACTGACTAAGTTCCTGAAGAGAACAAGGCTCGAAGGAAAAGACAAAAACTTCTTTTACTGTGGTTTACTTCTCAAAATATACAGGTAGTGCTCTGAATTTACAGGGGTAGAGGTTCGACCTCTTTCGACCATGGCTCAGGCCGGAATCTAAAAATATTAAGGAGGCAAGGGGCCTCTGCCCCCTCCTCGCAGCAAGGCTGCTAACAAGGAGTCGTAATGAAGTGCTATAATGAAGTGCAAATATGAAGTGACTTGATGAAGTGACTTAATTTTACAAATACATGTATAATATAAACCTAAATGTTGGGGGACGGAAGTTGAAGGTTAAGTTCCCCCCTTTTAAACACATGATCAGATGTTTGAAAGATTCCAAATAAAAATTTAAAAAATAAAAATAAAAACTAATCGTATATTTTTGCCGAATCTTCATTTCTGAAGGCGATATCATTTCGTAATAGTACATAGGTACAATTTAAGTACACCACTATGTGGTGTACTATGTGGGCCACCGCTCAGCAGAGGAATCTCTTTAAGAGGGGTGTGTAAGGACAGAGAGTATCCCCTAACCCAAGACGCTGCCTCCCTATATCCCACAACACTTGTGTTGAGCTGTGGGATCTATCCCCACAAAGCCTTAATTTTACTACCTTAAACTATACCCAATCTATCAACATATGCGTCTAATCAATTCTTAAACATGTTTATAGACGTGCTACTAATTACTTCTACCAGCAAACTATTCCAGCTATTTACTATTCTATGCGTAAAAAAGTTTTTCGCAACTGCTTTCTCGAACCTTCTACTTGTCAACTTACACCCGTTATTTCTAGTCCTATTATATTGAGATATTTCGAAAAAGCTATCTCTATCTACGTTATCGAACCCATTCATAATTTTGAAAACCTGGATTAGATCACCCCTTAACCTCCTAGTCTCGAGTGTTGTCAATTTTAACTCCTTAAGCCTATCCTCGTACGACTTTGACCTAAGCGACGGAATCATCTTAGTTGCTCGTCTTTGAACTCTTTCGATTTTGTCTATATCTTTGCGCATATGCGGATTCCAAAATTGGACCGCGTACTCCAAATGAGGCCTAACTAATGCTTTATAAAGAGGAACTATAATATCGCGCGATTTGTACTAAAAATTTCGAGCTATAAAACCTAATACTTTGTTCGCCTTATTGACCGCTGCTGTACTTTGTTTCGCTACTTTTAAATCACTGTGACTATAACTCCTAAATCTTTTTCCTGCTCTACGCTTGTTAAATCTTTCCCTGACATACTATACGCAAAATTACCGTTACCCGAAGCTGTATATGCAAAACTTTGCACTTATCCACGTTAAATCTCATTTACCATGTGACTGACCAATCAGCGATTTTATTCAGATCTTCCTGAATTTTACCTCTATCTTCGTCATTAATCGCCCTACCACCCAGCTTCCTGTCATCCGCAAACTTTGAAACTGTACTGACTAGGCCGACATCTAAATCGTTAATATATATAAGAAAAAGCAAGGGGCCCAATACAGAACCCTGAGGAACGCCACTCGCTACATTAGCCCAACACGACTCCGCGCCATCAACGACCACCCTCTGTTTCCTACATCGCAACCACTCTTCTAGCCAATTTATTACTACACCCCTGATTCCATGAGCCTTAGTTTTTTCAATGAGTCTTTTGTGCGGCACGGTGTCAAACGCTTTTTGAAAATCTAAATACACTACATCAACCGCCCGATGTCTATCGTAAACGTCAACCACGCTTTGGAAAAATTCTAAAATATTAGTTAAGCAAGATTTGTTTCGCCTAAATCCGTGCTGCGTATTTCTAACTAGCTTATGGAATTCTAAGTGTTCGACTATACGATCCCTAATTATTGATTCCAGTAGCTTACCTACAACAGACGTTAAACTGATTGGCCTATAATTTCCCGCCGCACCTTTATCGCCTTTCTTAAAGATAGGTGTTACGTTTACTAACTTGAAATTATCTGGTACGCACCCCTCAGAAATAGACGCATTAAAAATCTTTTTTAGCGGCACAACAATGCTATCTTTTAATTCTTTTAGTTGTATAGGATATACGGAATCCGGACTCGGTGATTTACGCGTTTTCATTTTAGCAATATAGCGCATTACTTACCCTTCACTAACGACAGTATTATCCAAAATATTACCATTATCAAAAGGTATTATGTCTATGACCGTAGGGATATTCGTTACATCTTCTATAGTAAAAACTGACGTAAAAAATTCGTTTAGCAAGGTAGCCATTTCCTTGTTTTCAGAAACTAGATCTCCGTTTACATTTTTCAATGGACCCAAGACACTTTTACTGGATTTCTATTATTGACGTATTGAAAGAATCGCTTGGGGTTTTCTTTACCGTCACGAGCTATGGAGATTTCAAATTCGCGCTTGGACTTTTTTATTACACTTTTCGCTTCACGCCTCAGAGATGTGTAGTTGTTTCGTAACAACAAATTGTCTTTATCGCACTTATGTTGCCTATAAGCCCTATATCTACTCTTTATAATGTCTCCTATTCTAGAAGTAAACCACAAGGGCTTGTTGTTTACTTTCGCACGCTTAATTTTGTACGGTACACATTCCTCATTTATAGTCCTAAATACTGTTTCGAACGATTCCCACATTAGTTT